>JAECUM010008700.1:0-19853 GCA_016617855.1 Megalonaias nervosa | reverse complement strand
AACACAAAATAATATTTTATACACATTTTGAAAGAGGGCACTTATAAGCATTCCATGCGTTTGAAATGAAAGCAACAAAGATATCCTGCAAAAAGAAAGTATACAGCTCCATTTGTTGACTAAAAATGTGAAATAAGGTATTCGCCAATGTTGCATAAACGACGCAGAATTACCTTTCAACGATGATGATAACTCAGCCAGGGGTTGAAGGTTGCGATGACTAGCTATGAACAATGGATATTTAAATCATCGCTAATGTTGGACAGTTTTCCTTCTTTGTTGTCATATATCATTTCCACGACTAACCGTTTCTCGTATTTCTGTACTTTCTCGTGAATATGTAGCTTTAATTTGTAGGCGCGCTCCAAAAAAGCGCTCTCGCAACGTCATCTACCGGGACGTTTTTAATGTCAATATCCTCTTCAAGAGCTTTCGCCGAAACAAATACATAGAGATAAGTTTCGGAATAAAAATTTAAAAAAATCAAACTTTTAGTACGTAAGTTTGTACGATGCAAAAAATACCTGCTTAGTCCCTAAATGAAAATTTTGCACCACAGGCCTAATTCGCAATATAATTTTCAAATCAAGTACACGACCTACCACATTATTCGGATAACTTTAATTATCACCTTTACGAGATACGGATTCCATGGAGAAAGACTCTCAAAGACTGTGATGGTTATGATGGAAGTAAAAACTGTAAAGTTTTGTTCATTAAATAAAGGTAATTTCAATTTTGCTTTCAGACGTTAAACAAAACCTGTAACGTTAACGTCATTTTTACGTCTCCCGGTTTAGTTCTCTATGCATCGCACCAGATCAAAGAAAAAAGAATTTTCATGAACTATATTGTGTTATGTGAATATCTAAGTGTGTGAAATCATAATCTTGAATAAGGAAATGGCCGATTTTCATAACGTAGAATACCTATGCAGACGAGTAAAGTCTGATGTAGATACCACTCTTCAGAGGAACTACAGCACAAGTAACAGCTTTATAATCGAATATAGGTGTTGATTAATACTAACAAATACATAAATCATTTCATTGTGTATCACCAAACCTTAAAAGTTTCCTACGCTCTATGGAATAGAATGGTTGCGATATTAATCAAAAGGGGAGCCCGCTTTTGGATATGTCAACATAAACCCATTAGAAATTTAACACTGTATTAGAAACTGGGATATAAAAGTCCATTAGGGTACATAATTGGTTATGACTGTAGGCCGAACAAATATTTTCGCATTCGGATAGACAAGCTTACTAGAAGATGAAATATTAAATGCCAAATATAATAAATTGCTTAATTGATGAAACAATTATACTGACAGGAACTTTGTGGATTTCTAAAGTAAATTAATTTGTTGGTATAATAGGAAAGATAACACTAGGTAGTATAAAACCGATGTTCATCAATGACCCTTCTCTGGAGGTCCTCTTACGTGTTATTTTCTCGCAATGGTGCAGATTGATTTGCCTGTATGTCTATTTGTTTACAGGCAGAGAATCAAATTATATTTCATCAACATTTATACATCTGTTGTCCACAACCTAAAACATTTAAAAAAATATTGAGATAGCAAATTACAGGGCAGAGAATTCAACAATTTAAACGAAGATGATCAATGTACCAATACAAAAGATATTAATCAGGTTTATAACTCACAATATGGGACTGATTGATTGGACTGTTCAACAATCTACACGTTAATATGCAAGAATGCTATCGCCATCAGAAACAAAACGCGTTTCTCAAAAATACAAAATGTAAGAAGGAGATATTTTAAAAGCTTTATTCAATTCATTACCCTGTATTTGTTCTATATATCGAGTTGCATTTATAATTGTTTTTGTAATTGAACAAACTAATGTTGTTTGCTAGGCGTGCAGCTCAGGTATCATTATTTCTTGAAATTTAATAGCGTTCACGACACGTTCTTTAATTTATTGAAGTTTTGCAAATATTTAATTTTACAGCACTGCAGATTTTTTTCCATAAATGCATAAAAACCAGGAAATTCTAGAGTTCATTCCCTTCAATGTATGTCATCCAGTCGAGCGAATATTGCATATATCAAAGAGACTCGGAGTTTTACATTGCAAAATGTTCTGTAAGGTGATTACATTTTACCGACAGGTGCGAATGAGCTTTTAATCAGAGGACATTGTGGAGATATTGTGGAAATACTGGTCCAACAGAGACCGTGGTATGCGATGAGGAAATCATTGGAAAGTATCCAGACAAAACTATATCATGTGTACGGTACATGAATCCGTAATGATGATCTAGTGAACATTTCTGTCTTTCAAACATCATAAAAACCTAATAACTCTTTCTCTTCTTATCAGTGTACACATAACCGGCATTTCTGGGTATGAGTGAGTTGAGGGTAATTTTTATTTTATAACGGTCGTTTCTGGGTATGAGTGAGTTGAGAGTAATTTTTATTTTCATTCGCATACTGGTGGATATGTTAGGTTTATCAAGCAAGGCACCAACAGAACACCAACAAAGTGAAAAATGAAAGAATGTTAAGGAGTGGGTTATTCTGTGAAATGCCAAAGAGAAACACAATGATGTTGAATAAAATTGTTGCTAATCATTCGAAATCTAACACTTATTCGACTTGACTGTGTTCTTGATTTGAGTTTGTTCATCAATGATTTTGTCACTCCCTGTCATTTTATTGTTTATACAAGAAACTTCCATGAATCGCGTCTCTGGAATAAATATTCACGTACTCATAAAGTGCGTGTAATTGGAAGAAAAGAAGTTTCCATAACTTCTGGATCATACATTAAAGAAAATATACAGATGTTTTGTTAGATATTTAAACAGGTTTCTAAATAAGCATTGGCCAGTGCAAATAAGCACCAAGCTTGCTAATGAATTCTGAATCAGCAAGACATGTTGATAGATTTTTCACAAATGAAAAGGAAAATAAACATGGACAAGCATATTCCAAAGACAAGTATTCAACGCAACAATGAAATAATTTTTCCCATCGAAAATAATTACACAAAATAAAATCCTATTTAACTCAAAACTTTTAAAAGAAATTTATAAATAGTTCATTAGCGTGACATAAAAACAAGATTGTCGGCATCTGGAGATAATTTTTATTTGCTTGCACGTTTGGGCGGAAGAGAAGTATGGTCGAGGAGAATTGCATCGAAAATAACATTACAGAGAATAAAAATTGTTTGGATGTTGACGTCACACATTAAAAAGATGTACTTCAGTGTTTCCGAAAAGTTGCAAATATTGGATTAATATTATAAGGTTAACACGGAAATAATTAATCACACATTTGAAAGTCAAATCGTTAAAGCGGTACAGTAAGAAAAGGGAATAAACTACGTATTGGACGTGGGTAAATACACAAATGGATAGGTACTGTAAGGATTCGTTTTGGACCCAAAAGGAGTAGGTACTATTAAGGTCTAGCTTTGAACTAAGAGGAGTTGGTACTATAAGGCCTCTTTTTGACCCCAAAATTTAAAGATTTTCAAAAAAGTAGTTGATCTGAGAATAGCATGGCAAATAAGTGATCCACATTTGAAAAAAATTAAAATTGAAATTCATGTTCAAAAATGATTTAAATATGACATCCAATGAACGTCTCAATTGGCAATGAAATAACCATTTTAAAAATATCAAGTGGTCAAAATGCGTCAACTAATTTCATAATTTTACATAATATAGAGGTGTGCGTGAATAACTTATTTCTGGAATATCATTTAGATTGTCTCGCATGTGTACCATGTGATAAACGAGAATACCGTTTCGATTGTCTCACATGTGATAAGCGAACATAATATAAGTCTGTTAGCGTTCATTGATGGCTTGCACGTCTATAATGATCAAAATATTAACTTCGTCTAACCTGACGCTTCTACCTTACTGAACACATGCAATGATTCTGACAAACAACATAGCCATTCTTATGTAACTAGGTCAATTGCCCGTATCTAGGACTGGGAGAAAAAGAAAGTTAAAAAAATTGCGATGAACAAGTTTTAAAAAGTGCTTGAATATAAAAATACAAAAAGTGCCAAACAAATTTGGATGCCTCAGCAAGTTTTGAAATCGCGACCTCTTGTTTGGCAAGCATTATGGACAACAAGAAAAACAAATATGGATGTATATATGCAAGTTAACCAGCGGTATAGATGTTATAAGCAAAAAAATTAACGACATGTTTGAAGATTGTATGGAAGCTATATCTGCTGCATCGTTAACGATAGTCATTAAAGTTTTCATTTTTATTGATTATCTGCAGAATCAAGTTATTGCCTCGAATACTCTTAAGTATTTTAACTTTGTTTATTTTGAGTTCTTGAAATGCTTCAATTCGGCTCATAATATGATATGCACGTGGTCTGTGTACAGTAAAACGTTTGTGCTTTTACGACCCATGTAGTCAGTGTTTACATTATGATGGTATGCTTGAATGGCTATTCCTGCATTAGTTCCAAAACTGATGGAAGAATCACCTGAGCAGGTTTTTGGGTGGTAAATAAACATTCAGTTGCATCAATCTTGATAAATTAAAACAACGACGGAATTATTTACTTTATCCATTCGTTTAAAACAAACGCATTCCGCTTCGGCAGTAATAAAAGTCAGCTAGGTCGTCTGTAAAATTTTCATTTATGTTTTGTGTACCATATGGGAAACAAACTGTTTAATCGCACAGCGTGTGTTCTAGTCCAACCACATATTGTACGTTATTCCCTTTCTCCTCAATAACAGAAAATTATGATGACACTTTTCTTTTCTTTTTTTTTTTTCTTCTTCTTACCTCCTTTTAAGTACGTTTACATTTTTATAGTACAACAGGATCTTGGGCGGATCCGGCTGCCCACTCTCCCTCCCCTCTCAGAACAAAATAAAAATATTAGCTCGAAACAACGGGAACATTTCTTAAATTAATTCTTTTTGTAATTGTATACATGCCGAGCAGAAAATAAGTAATAAGAATGTGTGATGTCATTAAATTGAAAATAACGTCATCTTAGAAGAATTCAACTTTGAATGCTTATGGCACGTGTGTTTCGACTGAATGTGACAAAGTTTTAGTCAGTCTCATAAAACACGGCCCTTTGGAGTGTTTATAAAAGATGATGGTGAACTTTCGTCGTTGGAGTGATATTGTCTTCTATAGAACTTCCTTCTTTATATTTTGCCTAATTGATAGCACCGCTTGAACATCTGTTTAAGATATAATTTTGGAAGCTCAACGAATTACAGTCTGTCTCCACTCTTTCCAGACTGTTAGAAACTTCATGGGGCTACCATTCTCTCCAGACATTGCTAGAAGATTCATGGGGCTACCATTATCTCCAGACACTGTTAGAAGATTCACAGGGCTATCATTATCTCCATACACTGTTAGAAGATTCATTGGGCTACCATTTTCTTCAGACATTATTAGAACATTAATGGAGCTACCATTATCTCCAGGAACTGTCGGAAGATTCGTGGGGCTATTGGGCTTTATGGCAGCAATTTTAGGACATTGGAAAACATTATGAGAATGTTTGAGAACTATACAATGGATTCAAAGATTACTTTGTGCCATCTTTCTTGTGATCATAGTATATTTCTCGTACCAGATATCATGGTTATGAGAATGGGTTTCACCGCCGAGAAATAGCAATTTACAGAAATCCAGCGACCCTTTTAAACTTGCATTAAGCCCCGCCATCAAAATAGATGTAGAGAAAAAAAAACGTGTTTCAAAGGTTGATAAACAGTATATAAAGGGACTATAATAACTTGTACAGGGCTAAAAGAACTCAGAAGTGAGTTTATAATACGAAGAGAAGAAGAACTTTGACCATGGTAGTTCTAACGCGAGAAGATCAGAACCTGTAAATAGCACATCTGCTAATGCAATTCCTGTTTGAATCGTTAAGCTGACACCGACGCTTTAGAAATGTAATATAAGATATTGACTATTTGAAAATAAAATGTTTTGATATGATTCACTTTTTTAAAATAGTTTTATGAGCCTCTGATTGACTAATGGTGATACTCTCTTAAAGATTTTAACTACGTTATCGAGCTTCTCGAATACTGCTAGATGATTTGTTTACACGTCTGATCAAAATGCAAATAGCATTCCTACTGCCTAGACAAGTAAATAAAACTCCACTATGTTTTCAAAAGCCAGAATAACACAGGCCGTATCCGATGTTTCATTGGGTCTTTTCCCCACTATCTCAGATGAATATTTTACTGTTAAGTCCATTTCAATTGTGTCATGAAATGAATCGCCTTTGCCTCCTGAGAGATTGGTAACACCTCAAACTTAGATCTATTACAAAGTGTATTATAAACATGACAACAGTTTATGTTGTCATAACTAAGGCCATCACAGCTATTGTTACACCCTTTTCATTGTACAGCTGTTTCCTCCCATCGTCGAACGGTAATTGTTCTTTAATATTTCAGTTGTGGCTTTATGTCTGCTTTGAAACATCTGTCCATTTGAGTTAAATGTTTAATAAATTGCGTCGTTTTGCTTTCAGTACTTCCCTACTCTTCCTGCAATATGTCATTTTTTGTTTTTGTATCTTTAACTTTGATGATGTAACTCTTGAATCTAGCTTTCATACTTTGCAGGATCAGATTTCAAAAATTATATTTTCCAATTCACAACTGCTGCACAATTTACATACGCCATTAATTGCGTTTCATCTTGTGTAGTAAATTATATTTCCACTGAAAAAAACAATAAGATCTCTTCTTAGCATTTTTCAGTTGTATTCTGTAATTATAATTTGAGATGTTTTTGCTTGTTCATCAACATTTGATGTTTATTTATTGTTTGAATCTCATTATCCTGATGGACCTTTACTGCTTGAATTTGCACAAGAGTATGGTTAAGAGAACATTGGGTTATATCTCATCAACTGGTACACTTTGTTTTGTCCTACATAAAGTCCAGTCTGACCTGCTACACTTTTGAGTACAAAACAATGTTCTGAAGCTGCCTTTCTTCAAGATTATAAGTCGGAGTCGGTAGTTGTGATTTTGTATAAGTCAGTAACTTCCGGTGAAAATGGTTGGACACTTCCGTTATCATTAGCACGATTGCCAAAACCACTGGTAGCAGATGGAGTATCAAAAATATAATCATCTTCATAAAACGCTGGTTCTTGTCTATTTAAACGGCTATACTTGTGTCTTATTCACGCATTGCAACGCATGATTTTGTCATTGATAAGTAGATACATCACAACTGGACAGTTCCGGATTTATTAAACAAAAACAGCAATTACAGCAGATCTACAGAAACCAATGAGTGCAAACAGGAATTGAATATAACTAGCGACGACTCGCAAACATTGAACCGATAAAGAGCTGGAAATGATGAATTTCTTCCGCTCGACAGTCTAAATAATTTTCAGAATGAATTTAACAGCGATGACATTAAATGGTGTCCTACACTTTGCCAGATATTCTGGCGTTCACGCTGCAATTGCATCTGTCTGCACTGAATGTAAGTTTGATGGCATTCAAACATATCGATATCAAATGGACATCACAAATAAGGAGTAAATATAAACATTCAGAAAGAATCCATAACAAATAAATGGGTACTGGATGCTTTGTTTTTGACGTATTTGTACTTATCAGAAGATTGTTATGGATAGTCGTGTCTGTCTTCTGTGAAAGAAAGTACATTAAAAAAACAAAGCTGACTTTGTAAATTGAACGGAAGAAGCAGACGACAACACTTAAAATGAAAACAAGGTAGAAAAGAACTTATAAAGGTTACTTCACAAACGTTACAAATTTCGTGTAAAGTTTAACTTGGAAGACAATATGGAAAACATTCCCAGGAATGTAAAAAGTCAAGAATAAAAATTAAACAAAGAGCAAGATAACTCGAAAACATCATAAAATGTTTTGATTATATTATGTAAAAGAAATGATCCAAGTTAAAACATATATATTATTTAAGAGAATGAGGTGTAGCTATTTTAGACGTTTTTTGGGGTCGTAATGCAAAGTTATTTACTGTTTATAAATCTGATGAAATGATAAAACCTGTAGAAAATATAATGTTAGAAACCACGATAAATTTCACCACTTGAAGACATTATTAAACCTGTGACTACGGGTCACCTGAAAAGTACGGACCGAATGAAATGCAACACGACAAGGCTTTATTCACATACACCACGATCGCTGACATATTTCAGCTCCGCAGACAAAAAGTAATATGTGCAAAAGCACCGCTGTTTTGTTATATAAGTGGCATAATCGTTATCTTCAAAACAAACTATATCGAGGAAAACAAAAATGTATTATTAATTCTGTTATATTTGCAAAACTCAGATCTGCTTTAAATGTTGTCAAAGTCATGCTTTTGAACACGATTTTAAAATATCAATAGGTCCACCATAAACTATGATGCTTGGAGAAACTGCAAACTATTTATTCCATGTTCACTTAATGCTCAATAGACCACCTGAAAACGCATGGACCTTTACCGAACTAAATTGTTGAAATTTTATAGTAAAAATGAAAATCATATTTACCCTGCAAAATGTCTAAAAGTCTTTGGTCAGCTATAATAACAACTATATCTGCAGTCTAATGTCGACAGAAAAAAATATTACAAGCATAATTTTTATCCAACATTAAAGTCTGCTCTTACAATAACCTACAACCTGCTTGAGAAACATCTAATGAGGTTTTCAAATGGTTCCCCGTTAGGCATGTGTACAGAAAAATGGGTCATGCAAATTATACCACTGTATGTTATCCAGATAGCACCGACTAGTCAAAAGCATATGGGTTTTGAGCTGACAAAATGGATATTCCCTTTATTTCAAGTCAGTTTCATCACTGTCCAGATGGTATTGATTTAAATGTGAATCTAACATATGTAGTTGAGATTGCTAAAAAGACAACAAAAACACCTAGTGGAGCTGGTATTTAATTTAAATATATGAAAGGTGTTTGGGATATTTTAAAATCTGAAACTACACCCTACAATCTAGTTAAGTGACATGGATTGTACTACTGTATACTCCACCATGCTTTTCGTACAACAGGTGATTCAAAGCAAAAATGTCATGTTTATACACATATTTTCAGCTTGAATTTTGAATTTGTATTTTTGTAATTGAACTTTTATATTGGATTAGAAGTTTGAGGCAAAAAAGCACCGTTGTTCTTTCGGGGATCTCAAAAGAAGTGACGATACATGTGCAGAACACAAACTAAACAAAACAAAGTCGTAAATAATATCTTGGAGAGAACAAAGGAAACTCATAATGATCCAGGATACAAAATTAAACAAAACTGAAGCTGTATTAAAATTGGTATCATTTGCATTAAAATGATAACTTTTCAATGTAGATATAATGCAATAGTCAACAGTCCCGTTTTTCTACAGCAACAATCTGTTAAAAGCTTGGGATCCGGTTTTGTTATTGTCATGCCCAGATCGAAACACAATTTTAGATTGTGGCAATGGACTATGTATTTGTTCTTATTTTATAAATTCGGAATAAGCCTTCCACAATTAATAAACTTGCCATCTAATTTAGTCGCTAATATCGGCTTGGTATTCACACGGCCATACTTTCTCTCCCTGTTGTCTCTTGGGGCCCGACGGACACTCGCCGTAGTTGTCATGTAATTCGTCAAGATATTCGATGTCGACTTCCTAAAAAAGTATATCCTGTCTCTGAATCAGTATCAGTATTCGTTGGAATTTCATTCGGATTACTCCATTTAAACCCAGACGTTGGAAGTGGTTGCAGCATAGACCTTCCATATAAATTGTTACTATTAATATATGTTGTTTATTTATTTGGATTGGCAATATCATAACACTGACCATTGGGTTTTAAGCTTTTCTAAATCTTTTTGATACCATAGAGATTCCACCTTTTATCGCTTTCTCGTTGACTAACTGCATATTAATATTAGCTTGTAGATCCAGTTCAACTGCTGTCATATTTAAAAGGGCATACAAGCTCATTCCTGGCTTGTGACATGTTGCGTAGAACATAAGTCATAATGTTTGATAGATGCCTTTTTAAACTTTTCAAAAGCATCTGCCACCAGCATCACATCAGGATGAGAAAAATCTCATTATAGTCACACAGATCTTTGCCATAGCGCTTCGTTTGCGAGTTGTATGACCATTGGTATTTTCCCTAGAAGCATACATTATTAGACGACCGTCATATCCTGAGTAATTGTGAAATAATGCAAGTACTTTTGTTTTAAAATATTTGGTCGTAAATGAGCAGCCCCTTTATATTTACCTGTGATATGGCAGTGATATCTTACCGATGATACTTGATCTGTACTATTAACCTTGCTAATATGTCAATAATCCCTTACCAGTAATATGACAATGATTCCTTAGCAGTAATATGACATTGGTCCCTTAGCAGTAATATGACAGTGATCCCTTACTGGTAATATGCCAGTAATCCCTTACCGGTAACATGACAGTGATCCCTTAAAGGTAATATGAAAGTTATCCCTTCTTTATTGCGATCTAATTTTCAATAATTGTTATTGTCACGGATCATTCGATAGCATCTCTTATTCCATTCAGTCTGACTAAGAAATTGCTAACAGCATTTTGTTCGTGGTAGAATACCTTATTCATGACCATTCCATGACACAGTAGTAATATCTTTAAATGAAACACTGTCGTTCATATCACCAAGATTTATCACTTCAACATGATTTGTTTATACTTGTATATGCGCTCGGCTTTGCAGCCAGCAGGAAAAAAAAAAGCTCACTAAAAGAAAACCACATTGAAACATGTATTATCATTGTTCTGCACATTTGTTGGACCCTTTATTGTTTGGTAGAAGAATGTAAACATTCACACACACACACACACACACACACACTGGATTGTACTAAGAGATGCTTACATATTTTTCACGAGAATGTACCTCATCTTCCAACCACTCCCCGGTCTTACACATTCATCGAATTCGCGCTTTATTTATCCAAAGCATGCAAGATAATGTCCATCCCATTATATGCATACAGCTCAGGCGTCGCATTACTGCAAAAAGAGGTATTTATTTCCTCCCTCGCTTCTATTTCACCCACAGATTATACCATATTGTACATCCGTAATTCTATCAAAATACTAAATGTTATTCCCTTATTTGCAATTATGGCATTTTTTTCGTAGAATTGCTGCAATTTGTTCTTTCATGTTTCATAAGAATCTATCTAAGATGTTATTATATTTGTATATAATAAATATTAGGGCCTAAATATGGTTTACCAGATCACTGACTGTTTTCTTCCTCCAAAATAAATCTTGGCCGATGAGCCAATGTTCTTGAGGTTGGAATAGGCTTTATTGACATTGCATTGTTTTCTTGGGATCTTTTAGTAGATGATGCTACTTTCCTTGGGGATGGAATGAGCTTTATTGTTTTATTATGTTCAGATTTAATTTTGGAATAATCATTCCCTCTTGCTTCATCAGTGCATTTGATATTGTTGCTTTTTATTATGAATGGCAAAGTTTCGACAGTTTGTCACAGTTTGTTGTTTTTCGTACAGTTTAAATAAGACAACGTTTTGCAGTTCTCGAATGTTTTACCACCATTATACATCATGTATTATAATTAAATTCTTAGAGCCTTTTTGGTTTAAGGATAGATACATGTACGTCTGCGTGTGTGCCAGTGGAAGACTGAAAAACAACAAGTGACAACTTAAAGACTGCAAATAAAAATGGTTTTGTATTAAATGTAAAAAAGAAATATTACTAAATAAGCATTAAGTAGCTCATGTTATGGAGTTGCTGTTAAAAAGAAATACAGTGATGTTAAAAGTATATTGACGCATTACTTGGTTTGGGAACGGTTTAAGGAAACTATTCCTATTGCTAAAGTAAGTGACCATTCAGGTAAAAATAGGTTATAAAATACATTTGAAAAATTGCAACTTATCAATACGCAGGAAAATCTATAAAAAGAACCATTAGTTTTCTTGCTTAATCTTCTGTAGGTTATAATGGGTCTAAAAATATTTTGAAAAAGCCATTTGTATCGAAACCAATAAAGTGTACTATTTTCATTCGCTCCGTTATGGGAAAAGGAAAGATGAAATGACTTCTGGGATTGTAAGGAAAATGTTTTGTGTGAATGACCTATAATACTTTCCTTTTGTCTTATTATGTCCGGAAGCATAACTTCAGTAAACATATATATATATACAGACAACCCCTCGGTACACAGTTTTCCAGACAACCCCAAAAGACTATCAACTTGTGCTTTTGAAACAACACATTTTAATTTCTTTAAAAGAATTAAAAATATTACAGCAATATGAAAATGCAGTCAAAATTCAAAACGCGTGCCACATGAAAGAAAATCTTTGAACAGATTATTTGGTAAATAGTTATTACACCAATATACTAATAGTTTGTGTAGTAATGTTAGGAAATACAAGGTCATTAGGAAGGATCAAGGTCATTATGATAAATGCAGAACAGTGGTTTTCATATTTTGAATATCAGCAGCAGAGAGGGTGGACCCTACAACTTTTCTGAGCCCTTATTTTTGCAATTTAACGGTTCTATCGATGAAATTTTCTCTAATTGGTCTCCAGTATTATGGTACCCTCCGAGTATGTCAGTACCAGGTCACTCAATTTTTGTCGTCCACCCTCTCTGCTGCTATAAATTAAACAACCAGTATAAATATTATTAATAAATGAAGAATATTGGAGAACCACATTCAGCTAGATTAGTTCGAGAGCGACTACAGACAATTAGAAAATATTTACCCGTCCGTGATTTAGTCAAGCAACAACTACAATCACGTCAGAAATCTCAGGTTGAATTTGAAGAGGATACAAAACAGTTATTTAAACCTATTACCGAGACCACTAAAGGTCTTCTTCCTGCGCTAGAAAAAACCGCTGAAGCAACTGGAAAAATAGCGGAGCGAACAAAACAGACAAAAAGGATTTTACGAGGACTTCCAGCTGAAATAGCTGCTGCTCAACCAATACAACAAATACCTGAGGATGCTGAAGCACTAGCTCCTGAACCAAAATCAGTATATCCTATAATTAATGCTGAACTGTTAAATAAATTTAATGAAGAAACTATTAAGACAATTAATAACGACATTAAGGACCTAGAACAATTGATTGAATTTGTTGTTGATGGTTTTAGTCGAAGAGATAAATTAATGAAACCTGAGTACGCTAAAACTATTAGAAGCCGTGAACAATGGCAAAAGGCATTATATCGCATACGTATGAATGTTAAACAAGTTAGAGCTGATGATCCATTATATCAGAAATATGTTAGGGGAATTGATGATTTAATTCAATTAAGAAAACAAGAAGAAGGAATGAAAAGAAAAAAATATAAAAGATAACAATCTCCAAAACCATTTGAGCGAATATCACGAGAGCAAGAAATAGAAGAACGAGAGAGAGAAATAGAAGAACGACTACAACAAATACAACAAGAAAAACAAGAAATAATGAAACAAATGAAATCACCAGTCCAAACAGCAGGTAAGGAAGAAGAAGGAGAATATTGGCCGTCAGAAGACACCTCTTCTGGCGCAACTGGAAGTGGTTTAGGGAGTGGCCTTATTACTTGCCCCAATAACGTTCTTGCTGATGTTGATCGACTAGAAATCCTCATTGGAGGAAAACGAGCTGGCAATAATTCTACAGAGATAATTAATGAAGCAATGATATTTGTAAACGATTATTTACAGGTGGAATTATGGATATTAATGTATATCGATCCCTTATTAATGAAATTGCCGATGGCTACTATAGTGACTGAGTATGTAATTAAATAACAGCTACTATAATAAAATGATGGTATATAGTAATCAACGTGGACCAACCATGGTCAGGGTAATAAACTCACGATTACCAGTATACAAAACAACCTACGGAGATGGACTAGGCGATATTGTTCAGGGTCTGTTTAGAAGGATAGCCCCAAAAGCAATACCGATTGCAAAGCAACTGGGGATGAAAGCTATTGATGTTGTTCGTGAAAAAGGTATTGGTGCTGTTGGTAATCTCGCTAGTAAAGCGTTTTCAGCGATCAAGGATAGACTAACACGATTAATACGCAGACCTGCGGTCCGACCTCAACCTGTAAAATTACCTAGCACTGAAGTAATGCCTGCAAATATTAGTAAAATAATAAATCAAGCTGCGAATCAAAAACTAGCAGAGTTGGCTGATGTACCATTATCAGAAAAAGAAAAAAATATAACCGCTAGTCTGATAGCAGGAAGTGGTCTTACTTCTCGAAGTGGTCTTCGTTTTAGACGATAATAATTATAATAAAGATGTTCAAACGTATATCTGATCCAGCGTTTGACATGGATGCACCAGTACTCAAGGATGAGTCTGTGCGTGATTATCAATATTATTCTTATGATGCACGACTTCCAGATCGGCGTGGACGAATTGAACTACAAGTTCAGGATACAAGTAGGTATTTCTTACCCGCTGAAGCATTTATTGAAGTAGAAGGTGAAATTTTAAATATCGCTAATCCTGCAGTACCAGTAGCATATGGAGACGATGTTAGTATCGATTTTGTTAATAACGGTATTATGGCGTTATTTGATAGCGCTACGTATATGATTGACGGAAAAAATATTGAATCAATTCAGAAAGACGTTGATGTAGCTACAACAATACTTGGTCTTGCAAGATACAGCGATGATTATTCAAGATCAACTGGTCCATCAATGATGTTTGTAAAAGATACTTCTAATTCTCCAGAGTATCAACAATATGAAATAGGACAACCAAGAAATTTTGCCAGAAACGCCAACGCTGATGTACAAAGTATGATTATTAATGTAGATCCAGATTTTAACTTAAGATTTAGATCACGTCGAGCAATGTTACGGGGTAATAGAAGAGCGTTTTCATGTGCGATTCCACTGTCACATATCTTTGGATTCTGTAGAAATGTCAGAAAAGTCATTTTCGGAGCTAAGCACACAGTTGTCCTTGTACGACAAGCAACTGACAATGATGCAATATGGCGACCCGCTGGTGATGCTGGTAAAGTAATTCTTACAAAACTTTCATTATGGATGCCAGTAATGACTCCATCAATATCTGAAGAAGATCGGTTATTTGCTTTCATGGGCGGCGGTGGTAAATCGATGTTATCATGGTTAACAATGACCACAGATTCTATCCAAAGTAATATTAATGGTTTATTTACATGGCAGATAGCTTCTCAGCAGGGAATAGCCGCACCACGACATATATTTATTGCATTTCAAGATGTTGCACGGGTAAATGATCAAACACGTAGTATTATGATATTTGATAATCTTGGTGTTTCTGAGGTTTCGTTAAGGATAAATGGACATCAAGAACCATCCGAGGATATATTACTGAATTTCGATCAAAATCATGTAGCACGTGCATATCATCGTCTTATGTCGTTTATGGGGTGTGATCAGAATGTTGATACTGGTTTACAAATATCACAGTTAGATTTTACAACCTTATATCCAATTTATTACTTTTCACTCGAACACTTAGATCTGTTTAGACAATCTGTTGTAGATATACATTTTCGAGCTCGTGTGACAATAGGGGTTATTGCCAATTACAGAGCAATAGCCGTTATACTCAGCGATAAATCAATGTTACTTGAAGGTGTTGGTGGTCGCATGAGAGTCGTTGATGCTCCAGTAGAAAACATGTAATTAAATTGCTCATAATACTATAATGTCATATCATCACGCTAGTGTTACCCTGACTCCTGGTCAGATTAAAAGGCTACAATCAGCATCAAAAAATAACTGTGGAATAAAAATATCGCTAAAGCGAGAACAGATGAGCGGTTCAAATAAATTATCGTTGACCGAGCGTCAATTCAGAAACTTCAATGAAGCTAAAAAATCAAATAAAGGTATAAAACTTAATCATTCTGCGGGAGCTATCAAAGATGCTGTTAAGGCAGGTGGTATATTTCCACTTCTCGCAGCTATACCAGCATTAATAGCCGCTGCAGCCCCAGCTGTTGCAAAAGCAGCTGCATTAGGTGCTGTTGGAACCGCTGCTGGGATGGCATTAAAGAAAGCAACCGGACAGGGAATTTAAAAAAAGGGAAGAGGTCTAAGATTGCCAGGGACCCCATATTCTTACGGAAAGGGTCTAAGATTACCAGGGACCCCATATTCATGGTACGGAGAAGGTCTAAGACTTCCCGGGACCCCATATTCATGGTACGGAAGGGGTCTAAGACTTCCCGGGACAGTTTACTGATATCGCCTATGTCCAATTTTGATTTACTTAATGCCGCTAAAAAACTAAAAATAAAAAACTTCAGAGGTGTTTTTATGCGCGATCAATTACCAAAACAACCGAATAATATTGAAACTGGTATTATTAATCTCGATAAAAACTCTGGACCAAGCACGCATTGGGTTGGATATGCAATTGATCCACGTGGAATTATTTACTTTGATTCATATGGATTAGTGCCACCTAAGGAATTTCTTCATTATGTCAGCAATAATATTGCTCCAATTTGGTATTCAACGTTACCAACACAAACACTAGCTGATCCACCAATATGTGGTCGTGAAGTACTTAATGTACTTGATGCTATATCAAAATCAACAAAACCACCTCATAAAGTCGTGCATGAATATACCACATTGTCACATTTAAACGGATACTTATAAATATAATGGTAGATATTTACGGAAGATCTCGCAAAGCTCAGAAGCAAGTTGATTTATCTAAATACGCAACTCTTGATCAACTCAGAAATGAGATTGACGATTTATTAAATATTACAAGTGTGGATCAAAATGAAGTCGTTGTTTTTCAGGATAAACAAGGACGATTAAAAACGAGTAACATACAACTGACAGATGTAATCGTACGAATTCCTACCGCAGTTGTTAATAATATCATTATTTTCTCCGATCAGGGTAAAATACAAGATTCTGGTAAGTCAGTTAACGATTTTATCAAGCGAGCTGGTGATTCATTCAGGGGTAGCATTATTATGAATCGAAATAAAAATATAGACCTTGGAAATCCAACCGTAGATACAGACGCCGCAACAAAAAAATATGTCGATGATCAAGAATCTAAGTACGTGTTAGTTAACGGTGGTATAATGCGTGCATTTCTCAATATGAATAATAATGGTATTAATAATCTTAGAACACCAGAATCTGATTTTGACGCTGCAACGAAGAAATATGTAGACGATAGCAACATTCCTACGACAACTTCGCTAAAAACAATCAATGACGAAATGACCACACTCAATGGTACTTTTACTAAACACGTGGAAACGTTTTTAAATTTTCGTGGAAACATAAACAAACCCATTAAAGATTTTTTTGGTGATCCACCAACCGTTAACATAAAACTAGCCGACGTTAACATGAAACTCAATGATATTGTTAGTGGAATACCTAATATTGTTCAAAAACTAATCTGATTAAAATCCTTCACAATCAGATCGTCAATGTCGTGTACACAGTAGCATCAGGATTAACAACATGGTCACAGCAAAATAACACTATTAAATATATCGCAAAAGTTACTGGTGTGTATAGACTGTCTATCTTTAGCTCTGCAAAGTTTAAAATTTATACTACAACATTTCCGTGGCGTCATTCAGCCGATGCTTTCTCTGGAGTTGTATCTATAGTGTTAAATAAAGATGCTGAAGAAATATTTTTACTGGAAGCAGGTGATCGAACAATAACCGCAACGTCTTACTGGTGGTGTTTGGAATTTGTAGCTGAAACACCACAATTAGTCACTTAATATAACAATAATGGATCAGCCTAAGTCTCGCATCGACGTTCAACGTTACAGATACAATCAAGTATATGAACGTCTGTCTAAACTAAAGGATTTTATTAATTATTATAACATAAAAATAAAAAAAATACAAAAGGCGTATAGTTGTCATCGATGTAGTTGTTTATTCAGTTTCTGCTGTTATTGCTGGAACAGGATTATTATTATCAACATTGACGATGACAGCACCTGTTGTTATAACCATCATTGTTTCAGCATCAACGACTATTGCTGGTGTTCTCGGTATTATAACTAAAAAGATAGATACCTGTACAAATGTTAAATTGCACGATTATATGATTAAATTACATACAGTAACAGAGGCATGTTCTAAACTATCCTTGTATATTTCTTCATGCGTTAGTGATGGTAAAATATCCGATACTGAATTTGCGATGATGATGAAAACCTATGATGATGCGCTTGAGGTGATCGCTAATGATTTTGACGAATTAAATAATAACGATAATAATAATGACAGACAGGGAATTACTTCAGCAGATTGTCACTAATACGACTCCGTCAAAAACTACAATGGTTTCATTAAGTTCTACTAATCCTGAATTTAGCATTAACTTTCCAACCGCAATTCCTGCAAAAGAAATAGCATTAGCACAGTTACGGGTTTATCATAGCTGACCTAATATTAGATCAAAACCATTTGGTGGACTACAGCCAGATAATTCATTAGTATTCGCAAATAAGAATAAACCTGATGGAACTCCTGATTGGCAAGTAGTTAGTATTCCAACTGGCAGTTATCAGATAGAACAGATCAACGATGAATTCCAACGCAGAATTAAATCCATTACAGAAAAAGAATCCAAAATAGCGATTACTGCTTACGAACCAACATTATCAGCGGCTATCGAAATAAATTCCCCTGGTTATCTCGTAGACATCTATCAAAGTTCGATTAGATCTGTATTAGGATGGCCTGATATTCCACCGGTTTATCAAGGACCATTAGAACCACAACGATCTGATTTCGTCACGGATAAAAGAATATTTATACAACTTCCAGAATATCGAAAAGTAAAAGATGCTTATCCATGGCAAAAATATTTAGGCGATAAAAGAGTTATACATCATATAGATAGAGCAGAAACCTATTTTACAGGTACAATTGATGGTAAAAAAGGTAAAATAATAATACTTGATATTGATTTAATAAATTCATATGCTAATACAATTAAATCTGAACATGAACGTGTATTTAATAATCTACGAAATTTATTTTCAAGCATTAATGTTTTTACAGCGATGATTTAAAAAATCAAATAATTGCCTCAATACAACATTTGAATCAAATTGCTTCAAATCTAGAGTTTATGGATAATTTTCTTGTTAACAGAGAAAAACATTTATATGGCCCAGAAACAAGAAGATCTGTTGTAGGTTATATAGTTAATGAAGACGATCCAGAACAGCGTGTTACACTCAATCGTTTATTTACAACAGTATTTCTTAAACATTTCGGAATTACGCAAGAACAGCTATCAACATTTATAATTCCCGGATTTAACTCTGAAGAGCTAAAGAAATCAGTTAATGATTTTATTGATGAACAGCTTAAAAGAATATGTGATTCATGGAGAAAAATAGCCCCACCACCGGTTATTCTTAAACATAACAACGATCCATACGGTGGAGGTCGTCATATATCGCCAGGCATTGTTAATATAACATCAACGATCGCAGTCAATCTAGTATGTGATGTAATTGATGGCAGCTATCAAGTAGACCTTGAGAAATCTAGCCACAGCAGTGGCACTGCGAAGCAAGGTTATATATTATATACATTCAGTCCTCAAGCGCCCCCTGGGTGGTTAATTGTTGTTGTTGTTGTTGTTGTTGTTGGGCTTAACGCCATTTTTCAGCACACGATAGGCTATACATGGCGGCCAGTATTAATGGTGGAGGAAGAAACCGGGAAATCCCCGGAAAGAACCACCGACCCATGAGAAGCTACTGGCAAGCTTTCT
>JAECUM010008698.1:0-48646 GCA_016617855.1 Megalonaias nervosa | reverse complement strand
GGGTTACGAACACCCCAGGTTACAAACACCGTCCGGGAACCGATTAGGTTCATAAGCCAGGGCCCCACTGTATGTTTTACTGGAACAGCCCTGAGTCGCTACACAATTATCTGCTTTATTACTAAGTGCTTTAGAGTAGATCTGATTATGCATGTCCTAGTTTTGCAAACATCATAATTTGAACTCCTAAACTAGCTGATCTGTGAGATGTTAGATAGGGCTGACATTAACTTGTACTTCAGCTTTCCTGTCTTTATAATGTCCCACACTAAGATCTGCTTCATCTTCCTAAATGCAATGGTGTTTGGTTTGGTGCTTTAAGGTAAAGTAACATATAAGTAGGTTATTCAGAGCTGAAGCAACTAGAGTAATGTGCCTTGCCCAAAGACACACCATGGTAACTGACCCAGGCTGGTCTGAAGGCAGGATTCAAACCCGCACACTTTCAGTTGAATGTCCAGCACTCTAACCGCTGAGCAACCACAGCTCCGCCAAAATCCAATGGCCATTTTTTTTCTCCCATAAATACTTTCATCCATCGTATTATTACTGGCTACTTCTACAGAAAGACAAAAATTACATGAAAAATTGGTGAGCACAAAACTAATACCTTTCTGTCCATAGAGGCAGAGAGCAGCCTGTCATGTGTTGGTCCTAGTGAGCAGATACTGAATACAATCCTGGCATGACTAAGACTGATAGATGAGGCTGACATGAACTTGCACTTTTCCTTTCCTGTCTTTGTAATGTCCCACACCAACATCTCTCCACTGAAATACATGTAATATGCATCCAAAAAAATGCCAAGTAAAAAGCATCTGGTCAAGAAGACAGAAAGCAGAGGAAACCACTTGCATCATACAGTAGAAAGAATATTACAGCTTGCAATATCAGTCTGAATAACTAGAAGAAAGTTCATGGCATGCCATCACAAAATGCTCCATTTTGGAAACTGTCTAATTTAGATTCAAAGCAATATTACTAGTGATATTTAACTTACTCACTACCACACATATTTTTCACATCTATTTCCCCCACCCTGCCCTTGGACATTTACCCCAGGGCAAAAACCCAATATTAATTACACATATGATGTGCCTTCCCATTATGACTACATGAATAAAGTTTGGTAAATAAAATAAAAATATTAAAAAAACTCTTCGTTCCATCTATAGCACTGTAATAACCTGCATTTAGGGAGTGAGGTATGCATGCTTGTATACAGTAAACACTATTCATACAAGCCGCCCAATTCGATCTCGTTTTTTTTTTAAAAAATCGGTGCATTACTAGTGAATTTTTCAAATTAGTTTGACATAGTAGTTTCTAGGATCCTCTGTTTTGTTTACTTCGTCAATTAATTGTTACCTGGTATAGTCTACATGTTTTAAGTTAGCGAAAATAGGGAGTATCAATGCCAACAGCTGGCATCCTTGATATTTTGATGACTATTTCTAGTTAACCATTTAAAACTGTACAATACATACTCAATGTGTTTATAGCCCCCTGATGTTTCATTTGTATACATCATTGCATTTAAGTTTGGTTTTTCTCTTCTTTATTTCTTTCGTACATTCATGCAGTCCACTTCGGTAATATTGTAACAGTGCATAACAGAGTTTCCGAACCATTGCTATGAGCGACAGCATAACACGGTATGTGCCGCGAAATACAAAAACTGATTATTTTCTTTTCTTGGAGCAACACAATCGCAATGTAGCAATGTGTAAAATATCGAGTTGGTAATTTCAATAAATAATCATTGTGAAAACTGACTAAATATACACATGCAATACTAGCTCATGCTTGTTTAAATATTCCAACAAAAATTGTGGGTTTTGTGGGCTCTGTTGGTTGTGGGTTTTGTGGGTTTTGTTAGAACTGTGGGTTTTGTGAGCGTTGTGGGTTTTATGGGTTTTGTTGGATTTGTGGGTTTTGTGGGCTTTGTTGATTGTGGGTTTTGTGGGTTTTGTCATGAGTATATAAGGCTTTGTGGGCTGCTTGTGGGGGTTCAGTCAACTAGCAGCAATCAAACTAGGTACATCACAGTTATTCTGAGTTCTATTTTTTTTATTTTTTTTAAATTTTGTTTTGTTTGTTTATTATAGAGTTATGTAACTTTAGGCAATATTTTGGACAATAAACTTTTGTTTAAGTTTATTTAAGCACAAATCAATATTTATTTAAGGAATTTATTGCACAAATCAATATTTATTTAAGGAATTTATTTTTTTTTTATTTTTAATTCCTTTCTCTCTTCTGAATTATATGCATTCTAGTCATTTCTAATTCATTTTTACAAGAAAACTAGTTATTGTTATATAATTTGTTATTTGAAACTCAGTTATATGGTCAAGTGAGTGTTGTCCTCACAGACCAATACTTTTATTTATTTATCTATTTATTTTCTTTATTTAGTTTACGAAGCTAAAGACATACAGAGAAGTTTCTCTACATTACAAATATATAATTCCTTTTCTTAAATTATAGGTCCAACAAAGTTCTTAAGGAAATAGAATGTCTAAGTCATTGTGAGCGTTTTCCTCACCGACTTGACATTCCAAATTCAATTAAAAAATACTTGACTGATCTAGCAATCTATAAAAACATAATTTATTTATGTTTCTATTTTATAATTTACCAGTTGTCTAAGTCACTGTGAGTGTTTTCCTCACCCACTTGACAACCAATTTACTTTCATCTATATCAATTCACTTCAAATAAGTATTAAGCTAGAGTTGAAGTGTCAAGTCAAGCTAGTGTTTTTCCTTGCGGATTTTATATTTCACATACTACAATCAAGTTACATTTTCTCTTCTGTAGTAAACTTTATTGCAACTAAATCCAAATATGATAACTCTTATATGATTTTCATTCATCAAAAGAGGTAATAATATAATGAACTAATATTATAGTTCTAATGTGTACCCTGACCTTGTGTAAAATTATCATATAGCATACTGTACCTCAAGACAATGATAGTATTTTGGCTTAGTACACAAAACATCAAGACTGTCATATTTATGAACTGACTTTATTCAATGTTTCTTAATAAATGAATCATATTGTGTTATGGTTGAAAAGAAATCAAGAGTTCGAGTTTACTCCATTCTCCCCTCCTTAGCTGACAAGAAGCATACTCATCCCTGGTGCCGTACTCCAATGTACTATTTATTATCAGGACCTATCTCAACCATTACAGCACTATAACAAATTATTCAGATCTACATCCCTGTCAGGATTTACAAATTATCAAAATTTATTCCAGGCTGCTATCAAAGACATCTGAACTTATATCTGTAATTATTATTTTGGTGATTTCTATTTGTTTACCCAGTGACTAAAGGGCCCCTGGGACCAAAACGGCATTACAACATCCATGCTATAACTATAGTTAATTAAGAACTGTGTGCCATAAGGAAAATGAAAAATTTAACAGAAATAAAGGGCAAAGGTATATGTTTAACCTTGTAACCCAGCTCAAAGGTTTGAGCATGGGGTGAGGGGAGACCATCCAACCTACATCCCTCTTGAAAGTAACTTCCAGAGTTTGAAAGCCACATCAAGAACATGATTAAAAAAGTGAAGTTATCTCACAAGCCTTCAATTTAATGCCTATGACAATATGGTTTCATGACACCTTACCTTTTTTACCTTTTGAGCCCTGGTCTTGGACCCCTGGGTAAGTGAGAGGATCAAAATCCATTTCATATGTAAATACTTTCAAACAGCTTTGATTTCACACCTATAATTCCATGACTTGTTGATGTCCTATTGTTTGACTCTATTCAACCCCCCCACACACATAAACCAGAGACCTTCGGGCCAATCCAAAAAATACAAGCTACATGCATGCTATATCTTGAGTAAATTAAGAACCAAACAAAAATGAAATTCAATAGCATAAAAGAGAAGAATAACTTAAAGTTTGTGTATTTTTTTACCTTAAGCCTTGAGTTGCAGAGAAATTCTCAAACTTTACTGCAAATATACACCTTATATGGAAGTCACATGCTATGTTTTATTGTTGTATCATGCATTTACATGATTTGCATAAGGCAGAGATAAAGATTTCAAATTACCCAGTAGTAGCCATATTCGATTTATGATTTGTACCATTTTCATTTAGGACCAACGAGATAGAAGAAATTCATCTTCTGGTAAAAAACATGCCAGGATGACTTTCCATTAGGAGACGTGGCAATAACAAGATTTTCAAGATGGCTGCTGTGGTGGCCATGATGGATGTTGAATTAATCAGAAACATTTTTATTAAGTATTAACCAGAGATAATAAAAAATCTTCTAGTGAAACCCCAGTGTTGCTATGACTTTCCATTTAGGCAAAGTACATATAAGATTTTCAAGATGGCTACTGTGGTGACCAAATGGACCAATTAGACACAGAAAGAAATCTTCCAGTGAAACTACGAAGCCATTATGACTTTCTATTTAGGAGGAATAGCAGTAAGGTTTTTAAGATGGCTGCTGTGGTTTCCATACTGGATGTCAGATTGGCTATTTTCATTTAGGATCAACCAAACCTCATAATAAGTCTTTTAAAAAAATCCCATGTTGATATGACCATCCATTTATGAGGAGTAGCAATTAAGATTTTCAAGATAGCCACCATAAAGATAATATGGAATGTCTAGTCAGCACCTTTTTCATTTAGGACCAACTAGACATCATAAAATGTCTTCTGGTGTAAAACCCAAATAAATATGACTTTCCATTCATTCAGGAGAAGCAAAAAAATTTTCAAGATGGCTGTATGGTGAACACACTGGATTTCAAATTATCATCATTTTCACTTATAACCAACTACACATCATAAGAAGTCTTTCACTGAAAACCAGGTATTGAGATGACCATCCAATCTGGAGGAGTAACGAAAACAAACTTGCAAAACGACCAAGGTAGCTGCTATATTGGATTTACAAAAAGCGAAATAATTTTCATTTAAGACCCACTAGACCCTATAAGAAGTCTTCCAGAGAAAACTGCATTTCAATAAGGCTTTCCATTCTTTCAGTGAAAACCAGATGTTGCAATGTCCATCCATTTCGGAGGAGTAATGACAATAAAATTACATAACAACAACTGTGGCTGCCATATTGGACATCCAAGTGAAATTATCTTCATTTAGGACCCACTAGACATCATAAGAACTCTTCTAGTGAAAACCTCATGTCAATATGACTTTCCATTCTGGAGAAGCAGCAATAAGACAATAGCATGTATTGACTGTCTACTATATATGCCTATAAGTCTGAAGACAAAAAAGTCATAATGCGAAAACTTCTCCATGAAAGCAAGCAATAAAAGAAAATTAAAACCATCATCTAATTTGACAACATACTTGAAGGAGCTTGAAACCAGCTGTTTGGGTCTCCCTCTGGGCCAGCACAATGTCAACCAGACTTTGTTTCTTCCCTGGTTATCTCCCCTGCTGCTGCGGCCCCATGAAGAGGTTGGCAACTTCATTTGCAAGAGTTGTCTCCCACCGACAGTACTCCAGATGCGTACAGTTCTGTCCTGACTGCCAGATGCAAGTAGGTGACCATCTGTCCCAAACCCCTCTTGCATCTTTTTAGCCACTCTTGGATTATAATCTAGAAGAAATGATATCAAGCACAATTATAAACATATTGCAAGACAGTGAAAACTGAAAAATAAAAAAAATAAAAAAACAGATGCAGTAGTACTCTCCACATCTCCAAATTTTATTTTATAACTTTTAGCATTTGATCAGAGTATAACATTTTTACTGATGAACTGAAAAGCTAATAAAATCTGCTAATCACCAACCTGGGAAAAGATTAGGTAAAGGTCCAAGTAGTCCATATATCACTCACCTACTTACATAACACTTGTAACCAGTTCACTAAGCAGGCTTATGTAGTAATGTAAGAACACAATCTATGCAAACTGTCTCAAAAACTTTATATCATTTTGATTCTCTCTTGCTCATAACTGAATTCATCCATAAGCTTATAAACCTATTGCCAGTTTTATAGAAATCGGACAAGAAATTCAGTCTCTAGATCTAGAGATATAACAAGCTCAATGAATCAGATTTAAGATATCTCATTATTACGTGCAGACCTTACTTATCTTAGCACATGTTAATGACTGTGATAATATCAGCTTTTTTTTACTAAACGGGACACAATCTGATTGGAATCAAGTCTCCAGTGTGGTAAAAAACTTTGCCAATCAGATAAAAGATTACCTCATTTGCTATGCATATTTATTGATCAGGATCCAACTCATTCAACCTTTTGATAATAGAAGACTATTTATCAAGTTTGATCAAAATCTGAGGAGACGGACAGTTGCTAGAGTTTTATCAAGCTCTGCCAATCACATGCAAGGATACATCAATAATATGCATAAATTCCATAATTATTATGTTTAACCAAGATCTCAATGACAATGACCTATTTACCAAGCTTGATCAAAATCCTACTTATAAAATCTCTAGAATGTTATAAAAACATCTATTCATATGCAAGATCACCTCATTTATACAAACACATCTTGCTTACATTTCAACTGAACTGAGATACTCGCAGGCAATAAATGACCCACACATGGCCACATCAGTCATATCTTAAGCTAGGCCTTACAGCCAAGTGAAGTAAAAATCTACTCTGCAAGGAAAAATTATTTGCAACCTTTGCAGTTTGATGAAATCATAAATTTGGAAACAAAAATTTCTCCAGCCATTTTCCAGCCCTTACTGAAATGGGCCGAGATTGGAGTCGTGAAAAACTAACAAAACTTACTGGTGGAGATATTATAAAACTAAAGGCAAAAATTTATATGGAGTAAAATCATGACCACCAGTCCACAGTACATATATGATTTATCATTACTTCTTGAAAAGCACACTTACATGATTTTTCTATTTTTAGTAATAGTGGCCATTTTAAAAGAAGATTGTTTTCTATGAATTCCAAAGTCCTATACTGAAGGATGCTTTTCGGTTAAATTTTGTCAAAATCATCTGTACATAATTGAAAACACTTCATACCATGATGCTTGCTGCCAAAATTTGCAAAAATTCTGTTTAGCAGTCTTTTTAGAAGATTTTGCCTTACAGTGCTTTTTGTTTTTAGTAATGGCATCCATTTTTCATGGTGGATCAAAATCACTGATAACTCTTCATACCAGGAAGAACCTGCTAAATTTGGTCAACACTGGTTAAGTGGTTTTTTAGATGCTTAAAATAGCAATCATTAATAGATGCATGATATGCGACAGGCAGATAATGGACACAGAGCCACAGGATAAGTTCACATGGCCTTACAGAGAGGTGACTAGAAAAATGCCCTGAACTGTACAATACATTAGTCTGACACTGCCATGTTCAAATTCTCCCACTTTCAAAGACTTTATCTCTTGTATTAGGCATTAGATATAAGCCAAACTGCAAAAACAGCACAAATGTTATACATATACAATTGTTATAGCCTTCATGTCTTTGGTGAGAATGAATTGTATCATATGATACATTCATCTATCTTGGGAACCAACTTTTCACATTTTACTAAGAATGGGTTTCTATCCAGCACTGAAATCTCTGGTTTTATTATCTTGACCATCTTCACCAGCCAAGGTTCCAATATCTTAACCCTATCATCACTATGGCAGATTAAGCAGATATTTCTGTGCTTCGGGTCAGTGAATTTCATTGGATGCAGCAGCATGCCAACGTATCCAATGAAAGTATGTTGTTCAAATTTGAACACTGTTCCGAAATGATCGAGACAAGGGGAGCACATAACTTGAATGGACTCATAAATAAGCAATTTTCCACTGCTACTCCATGTTTGGACAAATACCTTTCTCACAAATACACCTGTAATGGCTTCCCTCTGGCACATAGTCTTACTGTCGATGTTAAACTTACAAAGTATCCTACTGAAGTCAATTTCCTCCACCATTCTGACCAATATATGATGCACCGCTGTTGCACGCTATTGGTTCATTGGCATTACATACTAAGGGAGGCAGCTCATGAAATCCAACAGATGTTGCTAGGACAAAGCACTAAAATATCTGTTCAATCCACCAAAGATAAGATAGGATTAACACATTGGAACCTTGGCTAGCGAAGATATATACTGACAGATGGGATATATATCAGCTGTATCCTGAACTCATGATCTATGACAACCTTAACATCCACAAAAACAGTACCAACAAATAAACGTGGACATAAATTATGACTTATTTCTATGCAAATCTGCCTGATCAAATTCATTTATTCCGTTAGGTACCAATGTTTGTGGTTTGGTGAAAATTACATTTTTTCCAGTACCTATGATCATGTACTGATGAAGGGTTCCTATTGCTTTATTGGGATATCATTGTTAATTTGATCTGTAAGTTTCTGGATAAGTAACAACCACAAAATCCATGAAATTTCATATCTTATAATTAATCATGAATTCACAGCACATGTATATTGGTAATTAACCAGAAACAAAATTACAACAAAAACCCAGGCATGACAGTATTGCTCAATTTCACTTTAATAAATCTCACATGACAGACCATCAATTCCTTGTAGCAGCACAAAATAATAATTGATACTTTGGTATTATTATACTCCACAAGATTATCAAATATGAGACAAAAAATTAGCAATTATTATGACTATTTGTTTATTTGATTTTGTTTTACGTTTTCCTTATGGTCTTATGGTTATCTTTTAGTCCTTTAATAAACTATATACATGTTGTATGTTGTCAAATCAGTCAGTTACATATAAACTTCACTTTTGATACTATTTAGCTATCTATATATTCCAGTAAAGAAGTATACAACCTGCATTAAGGCAGTATTACAATGTTATTTACATATACAATAACTCATTAATTGGACATCAGTTTCTTTGACAATCACTCCAGTACACTGACATGGATTAGCTCATCATACTAGCCTAAAGGATTATAAATTTTGGTGACTGGTGGAATCAGTATGATACCCAATAGATACACAAAAAGAAAATCAGAAATATTATTCAAAGAAAGACAAACATATAAGAAATCATTGAGAGTGTATTTATGTGTGTGATCTGGATTTTTAACACAGCTTTAAAAATTTTCCAGTTGTATCACCACAATGTCTGCAGTGTGGCAGTTTAAAGTGATGTCCAACACTGTGGCGTCATGCCAGAGACATGTAACATCATGTCCCACCCAGTCACATTATCCTGACACCAAGTTGACCAGTCCTAACACTAACCTCTTAATGCTGAGTGCCAATCAAGGCTGTTACATACAATTTTTATAAATCTTTGGTATGACTTGGCTGGGGTTCGAACCCATGACCTACCGCATCCGAGACGGATGCTCTAACCTAAATCACTGAGACTCTGTATGTGTGAAAGTCAATGTCATTCATAATGTACCTGGATCCTAATGATTTTTTGGAGAAAGGCAATGTGCCTATATTTGCCAGTAAAAAAAGGGAAAACGAGCTATTGAAGAGCAAAGCAATGTGATGGAGAAAGTCTTTTTTTATGCTTACAGACAATTATAATACCAATTATATGTAAGGAGCTGACTGTGAAATATCATCACACTTACTTCAATACTTTAAGGACTACAGAATGCAGACCAAAGAAAGTGAGTTGTCAAGAGTAACAAAAGAAAAAAACATCGATACAAATTGATTAATACCTATGTTATTGTAGACACTTCAAAATAAAAACTATATTCAGATAAAAAATGTAAAGTTTGACCTACATACAGCTTTAAAACTAACCAATGTCAATCAAAATCACATTAATTAAATCAATACAGTAGATAAATTCACCCACTATTTTTTAGCAGACTCAATCTTAGTTACATACTTGAGATTGATTTATATCTTCACTGGTCCTTACCCACTCCAAAAGTTTCTAAATCTGCAATATCTGGCACAGCTGTCTCCTGCTGACTCTTAAAATCCTCCCCTGGAATGGGGCACCATGCAAGACTGTGCACTTCCTCGTCATGGCCACGCATCTTGTTTAAAATCATACCAGCTTTCTTCACATCAATCAAAAGTATCACACCATTTTTGTACCTTAAAATACAATGATTTAATAATTTTCTCTTTTTTATACTACAGAGGAGGTGAATGTTGCAATGATGAAGATAATGATGATGATGCTTATGGTGGTGGTGTTGGAGACACTGATGATTGTATGTTGTGCTAACATGCAGAGTCTGATATATTTTTCCAGTTATTCAGTTCTATTCTTTCCTTTGAATATGTTCACCCTACCTCTAGCCTTGGACTGAAGTTTGGTATAGTGGTAAAACTTTAAAGGACATCTTTGGGTTGAGTAGTGAAGAGGCTTGAGTATATACTTTTTCAATGGCTGGTGTGGGGCAACAATGAAAGCTTCTTGCAATGGCAGTGACAACTGAACAGGTGAAGCTATTCTGGCAAGGTAAACAAGGCTGGGAGTTAGCCATGTATTGATCTAGTATCACTGAAAGTCTTAGATGGATACAATGCATTGGACACTGGAAATTATAACTGGTACTGGGTCACTTCAGACGCAGGACCAATGATAGAATGGTTCTGCCAGTCCATTGTTGCCCCCTTACAACTGTAGCACCAGCAATCGATATTGTGGGAGACCTGATCTCCATATCCAGGACTAACCGTGCTGATCATCTGTGACAAAGCCAGGCCTAGAAGTGGCATGATCAGGCGTAGGTTACCATCTTTATCTTAGTTCTGGAGCTAGTTATGTATTTTGTAGTTTTTATTTTTGTTGGTTTTAACAGCACTGTAATTAACATATGACTCACAATATCATGATGTGGAAACGAGAACCAGCTCATTATACCCAACACACTGGGCATAAGTTGAGACAATGCCAGGAACGAAATGGGCTTAACTCAAGATGATGCTGGGACTTAAGGTAATGCGGGTGCAGTGATTATCTTCAGACAGATTAAACATTTTACATGTGCTACAACTAATCCTGCCCACTGTTAGTTGTGATTAATGTGAAAATAACAATGCCAAAACATGCAAAATAAGTCAAGATTTACAGTGAAGTGGATGACTGAAAAAAAAAATGCCAGAGAAAATTACATAAATGATCTAATTACTGAGAACAAGTTATCATGTACAATGAAACAAGATTCAGTAAGGTCAAGTACTGTAATGTATTCTAAATACAGACTATGGGGTAGTGAATAAAGTTGGTATCAATCAGCCTATCCTACAATGAGAAAGAAAACTAAGATGCAAAATATTTGTCTATAATGTTGAGCAAACTCTAGTGAAAAACAATATGGAGTATACAACCATTGCATTGCTTGGCTAGTTGGTTTTTACAGCACTTTCAACACATCACTATGTCATGCAAAGGAAATTTGCGCTAAGAGCTTTTTTTCAGTGATAAACCAAATCAGTCAACCATGGCAGGCCTGGCAGGTGTCAACCCCATACCTTGGATATGGAGTCCAATAAACAAAGTCTGAATTCAAAAAGTTTCATTCTACATTGCATACTGCATTGACTAGATACATGCACAAAAACAGACTGGTGTTTCCCAGACACCCACCCTATCATACCCTACCATTGTCTTAGTAGGCCCACCTCTTTGACTCTTCTCTTCTCTCTCCATTAAACTAAAGTACCTTCTGACATATTTGTGGGGTGGGTCTATTCCATGTACACTAAAAATATGCTGTTGTCAAAAAGATAAGATCCTATAGTCCACTGCTATTAGCATGTCCTTAGGTTACAAAAAATGCCCTTTGTGTCACAAAAACCCTCTGTCATTAAAAAAGAACCCTACTGCAATGGTGCCAAATGTGACAACCACTCTCTAAATATTTCCAGGCACAGCATTAGTATGTACAGTTCATTACATACGTAATATTTGAGTTTTTAATTTTGCTCCTGTGCAATGCTTTATGAATTATATGTAACTGTAGGGAATCAAAACAAAACCATTCCACCTTGCTTATGTGTAGATAGGGATGAAATTTCACCTTACCCTACTGCTAGATGTGATTTGTCCACAGGCGAGGCCGCCAAACAAAAAACTGTGGATTTCTCTGGATGAAGAAAAGTCTGTCGGTCTTCCACATGCTCCCAAACACCAATTTTCCCACTCTCATCTCCACTGAGAATTAAATCTGGCTGAACTGGGGACCAGCATACTGCCATAATTTTAACCTTAATAAATGAAATTGAAAACAAAAATCTGATATGATTTGCATCATGTAGAAACAAGAATTTCATTCAATAAAAAAAGAATATATGTATATATATATATATATATATATATATATATATATATATATATATATATATATATATATATATATATAAATTTATTTACATAAAAAAACAATTAACAATTCAACACTTATAAGAACATTTGCCAGAAACTATTGTTTAAAATGTGCCTACAAGTATATTTAATTAAAAAGAGAAGGCATTACATGAAGTGATAACACACTCATCCTCAAGCAACTCTATCAATTTATTTACCAGTTTTCCTCGACTATACTTCACCTGACTGACAAGAAAGATTAATATATACTAGAACTGAGCCCATACATTACAGATACCCCCGCCAATATGATGCAATTGAAGGAGAAAGTTCTAAATCAAACAGGGACCATGACTGACAAATTTTGCCAGAAAAAAAAGAAAATCAAACATGATCTAGTTCCTCTTAATGTAATGCATCATACTAAATTAAAAACAAAACCTGAAAAGTAAAGTTATTAGTTAAATGGGTCATAACAACTAGCCTTTTCTAATGTAATGCTTCATAAATTTTACTTCAATCCATTAAGTCAAAGCTCAAAAACTGGATTGCCTGATGCCAGAATGTCTCTAAATCTAAATCAGGCCTTTCCCTTACTCTGTGAGTTGCCCAACATACTTATCCCAAAATTAAAGTTCATTTGCCCCAAGAACAATTTTCATTTTGAAATTCTTGAAAGACATTGGTAAATTATTAATGTTCAGCTCCCAGCTGGTACTCCATTTGTATCTTCCTCCATCTTACAAAGATTATCTGCTTAATTGTACTTAAATCTATAAACTTTATTAACATTGCAAAGCACATGACTGATGGGGGACATTACTGTGTTATACCTCTGTGACCTTAAACTATATAACAAAGGAAGTGAAACCAACAATCTGAGTACAATTCAATAAACAATTTATTTCTCTAGGTTATAAGCTGAATATTTAAAACAAACTTACAGTATTATGAATTAAATCCCAAATAATCCCATCAAAAGTACAAATGTTCCAAACAAATTCCAATAGTCCTGAATGTCCTGACATATCACAATGATATAATCCAGAATGTCTTTGAATGAGTACTCAATAATCCAAAAGTAATGTTTTAGTTCAAAAGTCAAAATCTGATTAAAATCAGATCTGCACTCTCCTGGGTTAAGATCGGACAGAGACCACTTACGGGTCATGTTCTGGTGACTTTTGAGTTAACCAATGGAAACGCAGCTTTCAGAAATTTGAAGTGAATCAAATCATGGGCACAAAGTGATGCTCTTCAGCTACACTGCTCAGTCTCCCAAACATGAAGACATAAGGCTTCATCTGATTGGCTGATAAAATTAGTGATTATGGTAATAACATAGGTCACCAGAACATGCCCCTCTAAGTGGTCACTGTCAGATCTTTACGTAGGACAGTGGAGATCTGATTTTAATCAGATTGGTCCAAAAGTCAATGAGCACTTTGTAATTCCAGATAATAATTTAAAGAAATAACTTCTGACACAATATATCTGAATGTAACTATAAGTGATTCCACAGACTGATCATAAACTAGAAATGAATAATTGCTAACTAAGCCTCTTTATGTACAAATCCCTTGACCTGTGATGCAATAGATTTCTTACAGAAAAGAAACACTAACTTGTAAACAAGGTCAGGTCTTGAACTCAAATTCAAGTAAACATCTTGTTATAATCATGACAAAAGTTAGGCAGGCACAACCCTCAATCATAGAAAAAATTAAGTAAACAATATAGATGATATGCATAACATTTTCTGTTCTCCTCATTTAATTGGTTATCCATGATTAGCAGTCACTTGTAAAGTATGAATAATAATGAGCTGTCCCTCACTCATGCTGACTTGGTAATGCATCACTGGTGGAATATATAGAGAATTTAACTTAACCATGTGATTGTTTGACAATTATCCTAACCAAGGCGATTAGGAACTTAAAAAAAGTCTTAAACACAATGTCTCTCACTCAAAAGGAACTGAAAAAAAATTACATTGTATTTTAATCCATTTAGTTCAAAGCACTGATAACTGCTGGTTTTATTGCTACATGGACTGAGCATTTTCTGTAATCGTGACACATCTGAAGTAATACAACATGAACTAATTATGAAATGTTCATCTGCTGTTTTTACTAACTGATATAAGAAAAAGACCACTGCCTTTCCAACTTCATTTATCTTTTCAACTTGATTGAGAAACATGAGTTCAGAAAATGAAACTACTGAGTACCAAGTTTTCAGCAGGACCTGGACAAAGCATTGCTTCAATAAAATCAACTCAAACCTGAATGTGTGTAAATAAGGTCAAAGAATTTTTCTATAAAGTACATTTTTGAGAGGCAAATACACAAAAAATTAACCAATTTAAAGTATTTTTATATTGTGTAAGCAAAGCAGTACCAACACTATGTCAATATAACAGTAAGAAAATATTGCCCTGTTCAGCAAGTGGCATTTGAATCAGGGCAAGTGATTGTTTAAAAACACTTGCCCTGGTCTTGTTTATAAAATAAAAATTGTTTCAACATTAAGTCCTTCAAAAGTTATCATCATTATTATTATATATATCCATACATTTAATTTTTCAGGCATCATATTTTAAAAAAGTACTAATAAATATTCATAACAGAATATGTCATTGACAAACATAAATAACACTGTATAAATAGTCCCTATCCATATATATGTCAAGTGCATGAAAAGCTTTTTCTCCAAGAATAAAATACAAATTCTGTACACTTTGCAAGAGGTCATTTGGGTAAATATACATTATGTCTGAATTGGTACCCATTTATATTCATCAGATATTTACAAGTAAAAAAAAATGTAATAATTTGATGATAATGTGCAGCTTCTGATATGCTGTAATGCTGTCATATAGTTTAACTTCAATTATTATAGACCACATGTCAAAATTTCTAAAAACTCAAGAAACTAATACAAATGTTTGAATTCCACTAACATCTTTTGCTAGCTTTAAACACTACTAATTTTAGCCCCAAGTCCCACTCTTAGCATCTTTCGTGATATGGGTACTTAAATTTTAAAGCTGTACAACAGCAGCTAGCTCTCCCTACTTAAAAGACCTTATTGCTAAAAAGCACTACTTGTATTCCATCAAATACAGTACTCTCCTTTAAGTCCACAGAGTTTGCACTATGAAATACATATGGTAAATCCCAGGCATTCCCATAGGATTTGAAATTAATGAGTCAATGACTCCTGTACTTAAATTTCCAAGTGTACAAAATTAGGAGTCAAAATCTTAAACCCTGAATGTCATGAGAATGATGTGGAAAAGAAACACACACTTAAATTTTTTAAAAAAACCTCATTACTTTATTCTCAAATGCAAAGCAACAAGAAGTTTTCTTTTATCAACTGCTATGTGTAGGCTTGTACAAATGTAAAAACGAAACAAGTGTAGTCAACAAGCTTTGTAAATTTTAACAAAATAATTTATTTCCCTAGAAAACAAGATAAAAATATGAAATAGGACTTACGGTTTGTGAAAATAGTCCAAAAATTAATCCAAGAATTGAAAAATATAAGTCCTATTACTAAACAGTTCTAATTGAATCCAGGTTCAAACCTCTATGAAGTTCCAATACGGAAGACAATGACACCAGATGAGGTCGTTGTACTAATGGCAACAGTTCCTCATTGAAACACAATTTATAATGTTCCGTTTAGAATTCCAGAATAAATTTCCAATGAATATCTTTGTCCCAGAAATTTTATAAAAAAGAACACTTATGTAGTTTTCTAGAGAATAAATTATTAAATTCCAAAAATAGATGAACTTCAGAACAAGCTGTCATCAACAACAGAAACACCTTGAGCTCTGAGGTGTAGGAATACAACTGGATAGATCTACTAGCAAATTGATGTTTTAAGCTGCAATTTTAAATCACATGGTGGCTCATGTGAGGACTACGTGATCACTAATTTGAACAGCGCAGTAAAAAAAATGTATTTTACACGTATGCTAGAATAGCCCTATCTAAAAATCAGATTCCCACACTGGAATAAAATAAAACAAGAAAGGTTGTTTATAACTCAGCTAACACGTGGGCCAAACATGACCTTGGTAATAGCCAATCATTTTCGCTTAGTGTTTACAAAACGTCTCAACCAAGGTGAGCTAAAAATACTGATAATGTAATACCTTTTGCGTTCAAATCAGGTCAAAACTGAGAAATGATTTTTCGAAAATAGTCAAATCTCATGAAAATTATCATTATAATAAAATGTAATGAAACAAAATAAAATAAAAGAATTTAAAACTAACACACAAGTAATTAAATTACATATACATAACACTTCCCTCCATAAAGAAAAAGAAAGATTTATGTAATAAAGCTTTCTTTTTACCATATGTAAATTATACATGAGGTAAAATAAAATTACATAAGAAAATTCTTATGAATTATACAAAGTGTACATGAAATAATATTTCTATACACAGGAAAGTGCATTTGCAATCAAATTGTCTTTTCCTTTGATGTGCCTGATGTCAAGATAATATTCTTGCAAAAACAAACTCCACCTTAATAATCTTTGATTTTTATTTTTCATCTTGTCGATGAAAGTAAGGGGTTGTGATCACTAAACACAACAACCAAAGAAGGAGCTGAACTAATGTAAACTTCAAAATGCTGTAATGCCAATATTAAAGCCAAACATTCCTTCTCGATTGTTGAGTAATTTCTTTGGTGCTTATTTAATTTCTTAGAGAAATAGCACACTGGGTGATCAACACCATTTCTATCTTCTTGATTCAATACTGCTTCAATCCAAACATCACTTGCATCAACAGATAATTTAAAAGATTGACTGAAATTTGGAGCTGTAAGAACCAGCGCACTTTTGAGTATGGCTTTTAACCTATCAAAAGCCTCCTGACAATTTTCAGTAAAAAGAAAATTTGTTTCTCTTACTTAACATGTTTCTCAGGGGTTCAGCAATATTAGAAAAATTGGAACAAAATTTCCGATAGTATCCAGCCATACCCAAAAATCGCATCAGTTCCTTTTTACTGACAGGCACAGGGAATTCAGAGATAGCCTTGACCTCAGCATCTATACGTTTAACTTGTCCATGTCCCACAATATGTCCTAGAAAAGTTACACAAGCATGGCAAAATTTCCTTTTATATAAATTGATTGTCAAACTTGCATCAATGAGTCTGTCAAAGAATTTCCAAATCGCTGTTAGATGTTCTTTCCAGGTGTCATTGTAGATGATGACATCATCGATGTAAGCATCACAATTATCTAGACCAGAGGTAATCATATTCATCAAGCGCTGAAAAGTACTTGGGGAACCCTTCATCACTTTATTGACAAAATCCATCTGGAGTCATGAATGCCGAAATATCCATTGCCCTTTCCATTAGTGGAATTTGCCAAAATCCCTTCAGAAGGTCAAATTTGGTGACATATTTGGCATTTTGCAATTTTATCAATACAGTCATCAATTCTTGGTAATGGAAATGAATCTGTTTTTGTCACACTGTTCACCTTCCTATAATCAGTGCACATACGGAAAGTTTTATCTGGTTTCGGAACAAGTATACATGGTGGACTCCAGTCACTTTTACTGGGCTCTATGAAATCGTTCTCCAGCAAATACTGAATTTCCTTTTTAAAGTATTCCTGTTTAAGAGGGTTCATCCTGTATGGGTGTTGTTTCACATGTTTTGAATCTACAATTTCAACATCAAGAAAAATTTTGTTTCTCCTCGTAGGAATATCTGGAAACAGTGCTCATATTCGAATAATAACTGTTTAAGTTCACTGCTTTCTTTTTGTTGCAAATATAAAAGTTTCTGGTCCAGATTTTTCATAATTTCCGAATTCCGAAGATTTGTCACTGCAAGATCAACAGAGTCTGATTGAATTTCTTCACTTCAATCCTCAGTTTGTGGGACAGGTACAACTAAATTAATTGCATGATTTACCTGACTATCTCTTTCAATATACTCCTTTAACATGTTAATGTGGCAAAGTTGTTGTTGTTTTTGCCTCCTAGGAGTATTTCTGATGTATTTAAATCATTTACTTTCTTTTCAACCGTGTATGGACCATAATACTTAGCCTGAAGGGGATTTTGTGGAATTGGCAAGAGAGCTAGAACTCTATCACCAGGCTGAAAGAGGATCACTGTGATCAATACCTTCTGATTGATCCAAACAAGGAGTGAAAGTGACCTTATCAAAAGCCTGACCAATACATGTGTCAGCTAAAGGAATATTTTCCTATCAAAAACATTCTCAAGAGCTTTCTTTGCCATAGCTCTAGTAACTGCACAAGCTGGGTATAAATCAGGGTATTTTTTTCTCAATAGGATCAACTTTCTGATCCAAAGAAGGCTTGTCAGTTACAAATGGCTTAACCATAACCCTGCCTCTAGCTAGGTCGTTGCCTAGTAAAAATGAATGCCCTCAACGGGTAAAGACACTATACCGACTGTCACAGGTCCTGAAACTAAGTCTGATGACAAATTTACAGAATGGAGAGGAACATTAACAAAGCCACACTCTACTCCTGAATGAGAACACTCTCATTAGAACAGGACCTCTCAGAAAAAGGCAAAGTACCTGATAATAAAAGACTCTGAGAAGCTCTTGTATCCCTTAAAATTTTAATTGGGATAGGATTGGTCAAATCACCCAAGAGTGATATAGAACGCTTCGACATTAATGGTTCATAATTCTCCACAATAAAATCAGACTGGAGTTTATTAGACCCAACAAATGTATTGCTTTCAATACATAACCGAGACCTTGACCTCTTAGAAATAACAGCATTTGGGATAGGTTTTCTTGATTTTGATGCCTATGTTTCAAGTTGAAGCAATCAGAAATGATGTGTCCTTTTTTCTTGCAATAGATACACATAGGAATAGACAAGGATTTTGAATCAAGTTTATCTGAAGCTTGATTTTTAGAAGTTGTGCCAGACTGAGTTTTAGAAGGAGTCGTATTAGGCTGAAATACCTTTCTACCAGTAGACTGCTGAGTGAAAGATTTGCCTACAACAGGAACTTTATGAGTTAAGGAATACTTGTCAGCAGAAAGAGCAGCACTTTCCAAGGTTTCAATCTCATGCTCTTCAAGATGAGTTTTAATGTCATTAGGAATACAGTTCTTGAACTCTTCAAGTAATACAAATTGTTCGAGACTTTCATAATCATGTTCAACTTTCTCAGCTAAGCACCATCTCTTAAATAACTGCTCTTTTTCTCTTGCAAATTCGACATAAATTTGTCCAGCTTCTTTTTTATAGTTCCTGAATGTTTGCCAATAAGCCTCAGGGACTAACACTTAACCCTTTAAGATGCATTCCTTAACCAAATCATAGTCAGAACTTTGTTGTACTGACATTGAATGGTAAGTATCACTAGCTTTACCAATTAGTACACATTGTACTAATTGAGTCCAATGCTCCCTTGGCCATTTCAAATTTTCCTTAACTTTTTCAAAACGAGGAAAATATTTGTCTACTTCTTTTTCTCTAAAAGGGGGCACTAAACTGATATTTCTTGTAATGTCAAAACTTGAATTTCTATGTGAAGTGGAAATGTGCTTTTCACTTGCCAGCTCTATTTCTTTCATCTAATTTGAAATTCCCTTTCATCCTTCTCTTTTTACATCTGTCTCTCTCTCTCCCTCTCGTCTAATTGCATTTATCTTTCTCTCTCTCCTGTCTCTCTCTCTATCCTTCTCTTCAAATTGTAATTTCATTTGTTTATCATTCTCTCTTTCCTGTCTCTCTCTCTCTCTCTCCTCTCTTTTTCAAGCTTCTCTTCTAATTGCAACTGCATTTGTTTCTCCTCTTTATCTTTCTGAATCTCCAGCTTCCTTAACTCCAATTCCATCTTGTATTTCATTTTTAATTCCTTTACTTTTATGTCAGTCTGATCCAGACTTACTGACCAAAGCCAAAAACTTTTATCAAAAACATTCTTCTCTACCAAGTACTGAATCAAAATGTTTTTGATTTCTTGTTTCATTAAGGAAGATTTTGCCTCAGAAAGATCGTATTTTTTGGCAAGTTCAAGCAACTCATCTTTTTTCAAACTATCCAACTGCTCCTGAGTAGGACTAGAAAGAAAAGACTCCACTTTTGATGACAGTGTGAAAAAAGCCTGTTGTTTTCACTAAAGATTTCAAACAAAATGTAAAATAGTACTTGGGATTTAAAAACTAGGGGAATTTAAATTTAAAAAAACAATTTTCTGAAATATTTTAGCCAAAATTCATATATTTCAAGGACGAGCAACCCCAATTTTCTCTTCTGTTATGTGTAACAAATGTAACAAAAGAAAAGAGTGAAGTCAACAAGCTTTGTAAATTTTAACAAAATAATTTATCTAGAAAACAAGATAAAAATATGAAATAGGACTTATGGTTTGTGAAAATAGTCCAAAAATTAATCCTAGAATTGAAAAATACAAGTCCTATTACTAAACAGTTCTAACTGAATCCAGGTTTGAATCTCTATGAAGTTCCAATATGGAAGACGATGATGTCAGATGAGGTCGTTGTACTGATGGCAACAGTTCCTTGTTGAAACACAATTTATAATGTTCTGTTTGGAATTCCAGAATAAATTTCCAATGAATATCTTTGTCCCAGAAATTTTATAAAAAAGAGCACTTATGTAGTTTTCTAGAGAATAAATTATTAAATTCCCAAAAACTGATGAACTTCAGAATAAGCTGGCATAAACAATAGAAACGCCTTGAGCTCTGAGGTGTAGGAATACGACTGGATAGATCTACTAGCAAATTGATGTTTTAAGCTGCAATTTTAAATCACATGGTGGCTCATGTGACAGGCTACGTGATCACTATTTTGAACAGCGCAGTAAAAAAAATGTATTTTACACGTATGCTACAATAGCCCTATCTAAAAATCAGATTCCCATACTGGAATAAAATAAAACAAGAAAGGTTGTTTATAACTCAGCTAACACGTGGGCCAAACATGACCTTGGTAATAGCCAATCATTTTTGCTTAGTGTTTACAAAACGTCTCAACCAAGGTGAGTTAAAAATACTGATAATGTAATACCTTTTACGTTCAAATCAGGTCAAAACAGAGAAGTGATTTTTTGAAAATAATCAAATCCCATGAAAATTATCATTATAATAAAATGTAATGAAACAAAAATAAGATAAAAAATTTTTAAAACTAACGCACAAGTAATTAAATTACATATACGTAACACAACAAAGAACACAAATATAATATAAAATGTCAAGACAAAATCAAAAGGGAATTTGAATGTCACAAATTACATTCAAATGCAATTATTTATAAAATAACAAATGCAAAACACAACTGTCTGTCCATCATTACTAACAGATGTTTCCAAAACCTTTAGCAGGTGTATGTGTATTTAATTTAAATTGTGTGTCTGATTTTTGTCATGATTGAGGGTTGCGCCTACCTGATTTTTATCATGATTCTAAGAAGTAAATAAGATGTTAACTTAAATTTAATTTCAAGACATGACCTTGTTTACTAGTTTGCAAATTATTTCACTAGAAATTATTAGTTTTCCAAAACATTTTGTTGCATCACAGGTGAGGTAAGTCTATATAAAAAAAAAGTCTGGTAAACAATTATTTTTTGGAACTGCAAAGTGCATATTGATTTTTTTTAATGAAAACACTATTATGAAATTATTTAGAATTCATTCAAATATATTCCAGTTTGTATCACTGTGGTACATGAGGACATTCAAGAATACTTGAATTCATTTGCAATAATAATATTCTATACTTTTGGACTTGTGATCATGTACAACAAAACTTGGAAAGATAATTTGGAAAACATTTGGAAATTCTTTGATCTATTCAGTAATGCAAATCTGACAATTAATTTTTGGTAAAATTGAGTTCTGCTGTGCTTGTATCACTTTAGGGACATATTGTGGGGCATGGTCAAGTTAAACCACTGGAAGTTAAGGTCAAGGCCATCTCTGAATTCCCAGTGTCTATTTGTAAAAAAGCAACTGATGTGATTTTTGGTTATGTCGTGGTTATTATCAGAAACCTTGCTCAAATTTTTCCATAACTGCTAGACGCCTAACAAATTTATTGAGTAAGAAATCAAAATGTCATTGTTTTGACAAGTGATGGCAATCTTTTGACAAATTAAAAGCCATACTAAAGAGCACCCCAATTCTTTCAGCTTCAAATGTCAGTAAATCCTTTCAAATGTCTGTTGATGCAAGTGATGTAGGGGTTGGTGGAGTATTGATTCAAGATGATAACAGTGGTGTGAATCATCCAATGTGTTATGTTTATAAAAAAAATTAAACAAGCACTGGAGAAATTATTCCACAATGACGAAGGAATGTTTGGCTTTGATACTGGCTTTGCAACACTCTGAAGTGTATATTAGTTGAGCTCCTTCTTTGATTATTTTCTTCAGTGATCGCAACCCCCTTACTTTCATGAACAAAATGAAAACCAAATAATTCCGAGATGGCTGAGATTGAGTTTGATGCTGCAGGAATACAAAATAGACATTAAACAAAAGACAGGAAAAGATAATGGGCACAAGTTTCTTCAGATTTCTTTGAATAAAGTAAAAAGCATACAATTCTTAGAAGTCAGTAATTAACTTTCCATAGAACATGCCATAATATTATTCGTCTACATTGTTTAAACTGAATCAAGAATGCACATGAATTTTGGGCTTTGGTAATAACTAAGAGTACTGCAATAGAAATCAATCAACCTTTTGTATTGAATATACAAGACTGTTTTGAATTCTTTTAAATTATTCTAATACATAATCAACATTAGGCATGGGGTCAATTGAGGGTACTCAATTATCAATTATCATTACAATTACAGGCTGTTTGGCACTGATGATTACAATTATGATTACGATTACAAATGCTTTATATTTGCTTGTTATTTTTCTTTGTTTTGGGTAGATATCATACATTATATAACTGAAAAACAAACAATTTTAACTACGTAAATGTAAATGTTTACTGACACTTTTGTTTATGGAAACTTTTATTATTCTTACAATTATTAAGGATATAATTAGTAATTTTCTTTGTTGTAACCATTTGTAATCATAATTACACTATGCAATTACACTGCTAATGAGGGACAATTGAGATTACAGAGCTTCCTGAAATCGATGAATCGATTAAGATTACAGTCATTATCAGCCCAATACCTGATACCAGTACTTCAATTGGTATTGCTATGCATGACTATGCTGTATGCATAACTTCTATCCATGATTGTTGTTTGTAGCTTCAGCTTATGATCATTTGTAAAAAAATGTTTAGATAGCAAACTTTTCTCCATGGTTGTGTGTTGTACTTTAATATTATGGTAATTTGAAAACATGCTGGCATGGTCTTTTGACCTCAGAATGTTCTGGAAACTAACTTATGACCCACATAAAATCTTAGTGTGTAAATATTGCTTCTACATGTTCTACACATATACATAAAAAGTTGCAACGCTTACATTATGTAGATTAAACATCTGTAGTTCTTTTCTTGTGGAAAATGAGATTCAAACTAGTTTAATTTGGTAACTGTATGTACATTTTGAAACACCAACATAAAATATTATCTGGTAAAATCTTAGTGTGTAAATATTGCTTCTACATGTTCTACACATATACATAAAAAGTTGTCACGCTTACATTATGTAGATTAAACATCTGTAGTTCTTCTCTTGTGGAAACATTCCATACTTTCATATCTCCTTTCTCTGATGCGCTGCAACATTTCAAGTCTTTTCCTCTATCATAACTGAGTGAAAGAGCAGTGACTTTTTCCTTGTGTCCAAAGAAGACTCCTTGATAATCAAGTGTTTGACCGGCGGCATCAAAAATGTAAACATCGTGACGGGCACCAAAAACATACACGCCATCTTCGCTGCAGTCGCTCATTTTGCTGCAGTACCAATTTGGAGAAGCTGGCAATACATTTTCCGCCATAGTTTTTCTTCAAAGTTGTGTGATTCGTGCTCGAGTCAAACCTCTCATTAACAAGTAGTAGAACGTGAATTGCACGTTTTCCCGGACCGGATGTTGATAGTTGTAGCTAAACTGCAGGTTGTTGTAATTATCGTTGTTTCCTGCAATAAATTCTTTATAACCAATTATATTCATCATAATATAATTTCTATCCTTTTAAATATCATATTGATATATTTAATATTTCCAAGTACGACTATCGTAAAATGTCCATTTGAAGATGGCTCTCCTATGTACGTGTTGCGGAAAATGCTGCATAAATTCTTGCAATATATGTTATTTTATTGACCATAAGTCAGTCGAAAGTTATATATCTTATGTTAAAGTACCAATATGTGTATACTCTCGGTTGAAAACAGGATACGTAGAATATGACGCACATTTAGGATAATATTTTCTCGAGTTTATCAATTCGATGTTGCACTTGATAAAAGATTCAAATAGGGTCTAACTGTAATTGATATATGTATGTCCTTTAAATGTACTGAAAGTTGATATCAGTTTTATTTTTTTAACCTCATATTATTAATCTGTTAATATATGATATATGTACTTTTACGTCCTAGCTTCGATCCCACCTTTCATTCATGGACCAGGATTCTCGCGACATTACCACTTGTTTTCAACTCGTAAGGTCATCATCTGGGATATCAGCGTTCGTTAATAATGACAGCAAGTGTTGATTAAGAAATATTCAATAAAAATGAGATATAATTAGGTACCACAATTCAAATAAAACAGAAAATATCTAAGTTAACTAAACCATATATGCAAAGGCACTTGATGGGGGGGGGGGGGACTAATGTGTACACTCGCCAATTGGTGAGTGTACACATTTAGTTTCCCTCCGAATAAAGTGCCAGTGCATATACGCCTAGAATGATGTGATCCAGGAGTGAAAGCTGCTTTAAGCTTGGATTATGGGTGGTCCTACAACTAGTCCTACAATTTAAGACATCGATCCTGATATTTATGTTTTTGGGGTTGAGATTTTAGGCCGAAATAATGGCGCTTTGTAATGAGTGCAGTGATGAACACTCTGTTTTATTTCCTCCATGCTCACTCTTTATAGAAGGGGTAAATAGCAACAAATCACTATAAAAACTTAGTAGGTACATCTTGCACAACTCCACCATGAATGGGGGCTGAGTAACATTGCTGATTGACATTTCATTAGCTAATGCATGAAGACCACACATGGTAAGACAGACACTGGAGTGATTTATAATAGGATACAGTTTGTGGAGTCTATTGTCCTTATGTTGATTATATAATTCAACAATAACAAAATCATTTCAGAGGAGTTATTTATATTCAGCATGTGTGTTTACAAAAGGTTCTTTGCAATACTTCTATTAGCAGTTATTGCCAGTATCAAAAAATCATGTGCATTCCCAATTCAGTTTGTTTAATGTAGCCCAAGAATTTTATGTCATAATTAGCAGAATGTAAATCACTAATACTTCTAGGAATATTTCATTTTGATTTTATTCAAAGAAATGTTAACAGACTTATGTACTGTCTGGACAAGAGGCACACCTTTCAGCTTCTCTTGAACACCATGCATACATCCTGTTGTTACAAAGAAAAAGTAAAGTTTAGATATGAACAGTTAAATTCCCAATGACAGCCACTATTTAAAATAAAGAACTGACAGCAATTTTAGAGGGAGGGGGCTACACTGCTAGTCTCAGCCAGCCTTGACTTGTGTGATGCTGTGTCATAGACCAAACTAAACTTACATCAGATAATATATGCAAAATAAACCATGCATCATATTTTATGTATACTTTTAAGTTTTGCAAACAAACAAAACATCTAGTCTGGTATCTCAGATTGTTTTTTGTACCTTTTATCCAGTTTTAGCAAAAATATAAAATGTCATGTAAAACGTATTGGAACATGATGACATTGATGAAGGATTGTATTGTTCTCACAAGCTCTAACATTGATTCAGAATATCAAGAATTTGATGTCACTTAACAGATATCCTTTATCGATCCTGTACAAATCATACTTGTTAGTTTCCAAAATTTACACCATATTCTACATGTATATAAGTATATTTGTATATTTTAAGTAGGTTTATTTCTTCATGTTTGTCTCTAAGTCTGTGTCTAACTGTAAACATATTTGCACATAACATCTTCTGATAACAGGTTTACTTTTCAGTCTACTTTTCACTATAGGGTGCACATCATCGGCACAGCTACATGTAAATATTATATAATATGTAGTTCTATCCCAGAGAGAGAAAAAAAATAATTCTAAATGACTCTGCCCTTTCACTCACACACACAAACATTTTCTCAATGAAAATTTAAGTCGAACTAAGCACAGTGTCGCTGAAACATTTCTCTTTATATGACAGGTTTCTTCCAACATTTGATACATGCAGAAGCATTATTATGGTGCTTTTAGGAGTCAGCTATATAAGTACTTGTGCTACCCTTTCAGAAAGAATTTTTAGCAACACTCTATCTCTCTCTCTCTCTCTCTCTCCCTCTCTCTCTCTCTCTCTCTCTCTCTCTCAAAACTTACTTAAGGCTAAGATGTACAAGATGCTTTCCCCATGTTTAATACCTCTAAGGAAAATGTATAGCAACTCTTTCTGTCTCTTTGAGGAATGCCACACATTTATTCCAACATTTTATAAAAAAAATAAACTGTTACGGTGTTGCCTTTAGAAGCCTGCAGTTACAATACATGTGGTACTCTTCCAAGAAATGTGGCTACAGCTCGCTTTTTATCTCTCACAGTAAAATATACTGTAGCTATTTATCCTTGAACATAATAGCATTCTAACAAGTATGTTGATTAGACTTTTTTTTTAAAATTGAAAAGATTATGAACTTCAGAAAAACTTTTAAAAATTGTCCATTGCTAACTGGCCCTAAAGCTTTTTTATGTATTATATGCAGGCATACTATGTATTTAGTCATTTACCTTATGATTTCTATTGCCTTTTACTTTACTAAGAGTCAATAGCTTATTTCAGCAACTTGAATCTTTGTTTTGTTTTACTCATATTCAACTCCATTATGTTCAACATTGACTGTTTTGGTCATTTCATGGTTTGGGCTTAATTACTGAACCTTGTATAAATATACTTTTGCATTTATTTTATGACTATGATGAATTTGTAATGACATGAACTTCTCAGTCAGCTCAGTCAGGTTAAAATATAATGACTTGGACCATACGAACAATTGAACTGATAATAATGCAATATTTACTTCACATTCTGAAACGGGGGTTTTGTGCAACATATTGTATGGACTTGAAGAACATGACATATGAAGTTTTATCTACATCAGGTTAAAGTAAACTCTTACCTCACTTTCACACTTAAATTTAGTAGCATTAAATTAATCATCAGATTTACAAACCATTGGTTATAATTGTATCATTTGAGCACCAAAACAATATATTACAGCTGCTTATGTAGAGTAGGGCGTTCCCATCAATAAAAGTTGTATGGTAAGTCTTAAACACGTGTCTAGTAGTCTGGTTCTTCAGTTCTTGGATTTGTTGCATGCATACTGTGTATATTTGGCACAGTAGCAGTACACAGATATTTGACTTTTAAGACAATGTATTGGACATCGGTATGTGTATTTCATTGTGTGGGAAGCATGTTAAATACATTTATTGGACATTTTTGTGTGTATTTCTTTCTGTGAGAAGCATGTTGAAGACGTTTGTTGGACATTGGTATGTGTATTTCATTTTGTGGGAAGCATATTGAAGACAATTTTTGGACATGTGTACTGTTATGTGTACTGTATTTCATTGTGTGGGAAACATGTTAAAGACATTTATTGGACATTGTTATGTGTACTTCATTGTGTGGGAAACATGTTGAAGACATTTATTGGACATTGTTATGTGTATTTCATTGTGTGGGAGATATGTTGAAGACATTTATTGGACACTTATGTGTATTTCATTGTGAGGGAAACATTGAAAACATTTATTGGACATTGGTAAGTGTACTTCATTGTGTGGGAAGCACATTAAAGACATTTATTGGACATTGTTATGTTTATTTCTTTGTGTGGGAAACATGTTGAAGACATATATTGGACATTAGTATGTGTGTTTCTTTGTGTGGGAAACATATTAAGCAATAGATTACACAGTTGTTGGCAAAATAGAAACCAGTAACAGTGTTCTCTTATCCTCTTTTGAAAGTTTGTGCAGTCATGTTCCAGACTGCTTCAACGTCTTTTTCTTATATCACCCAATTCATATTTGCATGTTTTTGGGGGTTTTTTTGTTTTTTTAGAAAAACATTTATCTCCCCAGAAATTTGTTTCATAGCATCGAAGTAAGCATGTGGTAGTGTAATAAGATGTTTTCTTAAACATTCATTAACATTATAAAGTGAACATATTATATGAGTGAAACACACAAATACATATATTTACATAGTACTTTTTATTTCCCTAAAATTATTAAGTAATTTAATGTAAGACTTAATTAGTCTTTGAATTTATACAAACCATGAAACTGTCTAAGTTATATGTATTTGAAAATGTCAAAGACATAATGTGGTTTTTAAATTCATCTGTGTCAGCTATGAAGATTTTAGAAATAACTCACTGTTCAAGGTGAGTATGCTTTTATCTGGAATTCTGACAAAAGAAAATATAACATTAATGCAGCAATATACTGATCATAAACAGGGCCGTAGAGAGTGATCATGGGCCCTGGGGTAAGAAACACCTGGACATCTCCTAGTTCTTGTTCAAACAAAATTTTTCTTTTGTAAAATTGAAAGTGTTGTTCAGCCTGGGCCCCAGGGATATATTGTCAGTTGACCCCTACCCCTCTTGTCGGCCCTGACCATAAATATCACCACTCAGTTTATAAATGTAATACATTCCTATTGCAAACTAGTTGTATATTGTTGGAAAAATATTTTAGATATAAATGAAGAAATAATAAAACACTTTTTCTGTTAACATGTCAAAGCAGGTGAATTTGGAAGAGAAAATAATTGCTCCTTTTTTAGATAGAGGAGAAAAGAGAAATTCATAGGGCAGTACCTACTGATCAGACTATTTTTATCTGTTGCAGAGAGTTTACTATGTCAGTAAAAGAACAATTCAGGGGTAAATTGGAATTTTAGTTTGTAAAATTATCTTTATAATATGTTCCAGAAAATAACAAGAATGAGAACTATCTCAGCAACAACTACTGCTACTACTGCTTCTACTATGATCAATAAATGGATTGTAATAGTGGCCAAGGAAAGCACACCATTTTCCCCTCCACCTTATCTCCTCACCCATTTGATAATAAAGTAGATCTAAACCACTTATGTGAAATTTTCCATTCATCATTGAAACCTGTCTTTCATTTCTTTTGATATTTTTTGGGGGGAGGAATCCCACTTACTGAACTGGAATCCCCCCAATCATAATGTAAGCTTAGATGTTACATTTAAATGTCAGCTGTAGTGGAGTCAAAAGGTTGTTACTGTGTGATGCAGTGGACCACCGATGTTACGTAATTATATTACTGTGACTTTTGGGGAGAGGGATTAAAAAAACTTGAACCATCCACTACAAGCCATGAAGTGGACAGTTATGATGACCACCAATGTCAGTAAAAAGCTCACTAAAGCTGACGTTGAATTGTTGTTTTAAATCATGCCAACAGAATATAAATCTTATCTTGTCTTGTCTCTATACTAGAACTGCCATATACAGGGCATGGACAAATTAAATGTCTTAAGAAGCGGCATGGATATTCTGGAATCATCAGTGCAACTACTGCAACATTTTTTATCACTGTCAACTAATTGGATCACACATTTTATTGCAGGTCGTAATCTACTCAGGTCCATTGCAACACCTTTGTTCAGGTAAGCATGAGATCTTGTCATCTCCAGCATGGTGTAAATATGATATATGTAGTATTTTCTGTTTGAAATTGATAAAAAAGACATGGTCAGAAAATAAAAAATAGTGCACAGAAATGAAAGATCCCAATTAATTATTTGAAGTCAATTCTCTCTTAATAATACAGCTGAAACTGATGCAGCTCTTTTCAGTTCCAGTTGTCAGACCATATTATTTTTGATAAATGCAATTTGAATAGTAATTTTGAGGTTTGTCATCATTTCTTGACTTCTGAGCTGTTATTGATAAATTTGTTATAAAAAAATGAATTTTAAAATACCATTGCCATCATTTTATAACTGTCTTAATTAATCGTGAAAAATTGTTACATAACAGGAAAAACATTTGATCTGTTTTAAAGATGAAGGCAGTAACATTATCCTCAAAAATTTTTAAAATAAAACAAAATTCCAGATTTTATTGACTATAAGTCCGTACAACATTTAGAACTTGTTGTCCTGCTGTTTGCTTAGTTTTTCATCCTTTTAGTCTCAGAAAGAAAGAAAATGACAGTTTTATTTAATAATGATTCAGAAAATTAAATAAGATATATATATAATGTTAATTCTTTTTTCTTCCTTACCCTGTCAGACCAAATTATCAGCTGACTTGCATTGTTGCAAGAGCTTTTAGTACCTCACCAGCAGTTGGTGCCGACTTTGACCCAGAATTAAAGGCAAGGGGTCTCTTTGGAAAGAAAGGTCCACAGAAATGGTTGAAGTACAATGACATTGTGTATCCAGCTAGAAAAGAAGGAGAACCGGCACGACCAGCTGTATGTTTTTATCACTTACACTGGGTCTGACAAATTTTTTAGCATGGAGCCCACGGGCTATCTCACTGCTTGGTCTGGGCCATAATGTGTTGAAATGTTTTAGTTCCGTGATGTTATGATTTGTTATATGTTGTTCAAGTATATCTAAATATTTCATTTAGGAGAAATATTTATGAATGAGTGATTAAAAGGATAAACGTAAATCTTAAAGCTGAAAGTTTCCTAAGAAAGTACCTTTTGTGGGGTTTCTGAATTTTGGCCAGGCTGCCATGCTGCTATCACATTTGTAAGTTTGTTAAACCCTTATTTTTCAAAAAAATGTGCAAGGCAAATAAAATGCAGCAAAAAAATCCACATCCTTGACTTGATATGAAACCATTATCAACCTATCAAAAGACTGAAAATAAAAACTACCAGCAATGTTTCTTCTCTGCCTGACATGATGGTTAGTGTAATTACATGTAGATACAGACATTATCTCATGGCATAGGCTGAGTCATTATTTAAGTTCTTATCTACTGAAACAGTTACTAATTTTAATGCAAGTTTAATATTTTTATTTGTTATCTTAACTTTAGGAGATATTTCGCAACTGGAAAGTTTTTGTTTTGTTGTCATACAAAAGTATCTTAAATAGTGCTTTAGCTTGATGTAACATGAAGTTTGGATGCACATGAGTCTGTACAAATAACTCTATTATATATTTGAAATGATATCTGCATTTAAAATAGATTTTTTCAAAAAGATTGTTATATGAAAAGAAATCTTAATTTTGTAGCCATCTATACTGATTTAGAACCATAGTTTTCTAACTTTTTTACATTTATTAATACAGGAGATAACTCATATGAGGACAAATGTGAAGTACAGTCCAGACAATATGGCATTTTTAGCCACAATGGTATGTACCTTTCCACGTCACATCATTCTTTGTTTTTCTTGTTTTTTTTACATGCCAGGTTAATGAGAACTTCAGTATACACAACAGATGGAGGAAATCACTCTTTACAGTTACAAGCAAAAGGGAAGTAATTTTTAAAATCAGGGTTGTGTTATAAGGCTATCATTACGTGGTGTTCAGCTAGCACAGACTTAGCAATTCTTTGGACTGCCGGTAAATGGTACATGCATTAGGTGGCATGGGGCCAGTACTAAGCAAACAATCTTCCTGTACAGGCTGTGAGCAAATGGCACATGCATCAGGTGGCATGAGGCCAGTACTAAGCAAGCAGTCTTCCTGTACAGGCTGTGAGTGAATGGCACATGCATCAGGTGGCATGAGGCCAGTACTAAGCAAACAATCTTCCTGTACAGGCTGCCAGTGAATGGCACATGCATTAGGTGGCATGGGGCCAGTACTAGGCAGACAGTCTTCCTGTACAGGCTGTGAGTAAATGGCACATGCATCAGGTGGCATGAGGCCAGTACTAGGCAAACAATCTTCCTGTACAGGCTGTGAGCAAATGGCACATGCATTAGGTGGCATGAGGCCAGTACTAGGCAAACAATCTTCCTGTACAGGCTGCCAGCGAATGGCACATGCATTAGGTGGCATTAGGCTAGTACTAATCTGACAGTCTTCATTTACAAACTGACATTGAATGACACTAACATTAGGTGGCATTAGAATAGCACTAAGCCAAAAATCCCACTTCACAAGTTTCAGTGAATGTTTCTAGGTGGAAAAAAAACTCAAGAGAGGTAGGTTGACATGAGAAATGTATGCAAAGTATTTTACTTCATGAAGAGTTTCCTATTTGAGACATGTAAACAGAGACTTGGAGAACCTGGATATGTGTTTAGTTCTTCTTGAATGATATATGACTGACATTTATTTAGTTTTTGTTCAATAAAATGGATTCAGTATACATTTTCCAGAAGGCTGGTATTGTTTCTTTATTAATATTTGAAGAACATAGTTTAAAAATTGGAAATTTCAGTGCTATTTCAACCTGATCCAATTGTCAACAGTGTTTAAAATTCCCATGACAGATTTCCTAGCTACAGTCATCATGAAAAGCATGGGTCACTTAACAGTTAGTATTTTAACAAGATTAAATTAACAAATAATAAAGAGAACTAATCTGAATGTTCAGTTCAGCATGTCGAATATGCTACATACAGGTGGTGCTCCTATTTCAACAGATGTTGTACACTTATGTCAATATGTTGATTGTAGTATGTACAAGAATTAAATGCTCCCCCCTTGCTGCTATGACTGACAGTAAAACTCCATCAGCCTGCAGTTTTGAGGCATATTTTTGCTGGGCTTTGCTGATAGTATGTTGCTTCCTCAGCTACACTCGTCACACTTGAACACTATTCTGAAAATTGAAATAATCATGTTTCACATTTTATATAAGGAGTAAAACTCTGACTTCAGAGAAATGTTGCCGCTGAGCACAAACCTTATTAAAGTTGGCTTTGTCTTTCTCATTCATTTCATTGATGTGTAATAACATTTGTTCTTCAGCACATTTCTTTGATGTACTTATCTTCAGATGAATTGGTTTGTTCTATTTTGTGTGCTATTAGCTAAATAGAGTCTCACACAGCAGAATTTGACATGACACATCACAGTAGCTATTGTCAGCCTATTAAGTAATCTCTGAAAGGTGTTTTTTTTTTAATTTCTGAACAACTTCCCATTTAATTGCCTCCATATCAGCTGTATGCCTGGAGGATAGGTTTAGCTGAGCTCTGAGCAGGACTGTTTACTGTTCATGAATACTAGATTACAGGCATATATCACAGTGGTCTAGAAATTTAGGGTTTACTTTTGCTGTTGGGGAAACTTTGGAGTTAAGATTCCTGAAAATGTTGTTTTTCTAAAGATGACCATGTCGGGGGGGGGGGTGAGATTCCAAAATCGTGTTTTTCTTGTGAAGTGTCATGTTATGGAAAGTATGCAAATGCTCCAATCTCCACTATAACTAATGACCACCCTAGACAGTTTCTTGCATCATCGCTGATGGAAAAAAACTAAAATGGTCTATGTGTCCCAGATCAAAACAACAGTTTTTAATTTTCCTTCATCTTTTGCGTAAAATTCTGGGCAATGACAGAATAAGATTGATACATGAAGGCAATATTATATTAAAGGACTCGAATAACGGTGATTTTGGAATCAGATGAAGCTCACAAGTTTTTGAGCAGTCTTCATCAGGATTGTGAATAAGAAATATGCTGGGACAGGCTTGCATACATTTAAAGGTTGCCATGAAACTCTGTATCAAAACTGTGTGGTGATCATCAGTCAATTGAAATTGTTTTGTCAAGTTGATCTCTAATGGTTTGCACTTTGTCATGGAAGAAATTTGCAAACATGTCCAGAGAGAATGTCATTGGTGTACATTTGTTCCTTGACATTAGCTCGTGGATAATATTGAAGAACTCTTTGCATCTGGATCTCTCAGCAGTCTTCATATATATGTTGATTTTGCTACACTATGTGACATCCTTCTTAGTGACTTCATGGTAAGACCAGATAAAAGCCAAAGCCTCTCTGTCTTAAGGCATTTCTCTTTTAGCAGTGCAAAGCTGGTCCCTCACTACTATACCATGAAAAACACTTTTGAATGGATACTCTGCACTTGTTTGCAGGGGCATGTTTGACAAACAGTGAATGCAAGCACTTGTCAAGTTGTTCTGCTGTATTAGGTAACAAAGTTGTTAGGTTTGCTTGTATGTCATGAATTAGTTTGGTTTGATGTAATTATACAGAGGTTTCTCTTAGTAGCAGACAAAGATGGTGGATTAGCATCTGATAAGTCAAGATCTCATATGGCACAGAGGTGATCTTGTGCAAGTTCATGGGACAACAATGAAGATTGTAGAATATTATCATCAGATCTATGAGGAATCCAGTCTAAAATGTGACCATGTTTATGGGTGGGTTGGCTAATTAACTGAAGTCGAAAACATGAATGAAATCTAAATTTTTATTTTATTTCAGTAATAAAGAGAAAAATCTAAATCATACCATGCTGCATGGGAAAGGCACAAATTACCGGTGTATATACTTGCATATAAGTTTAGTCTAACTGCAAACAACATTGATCCTGATCTGCCATATCATAATGCTCTGGCAGATCAGGATCTGTGTTGTTTCTTCTACTGATAACCTCCAACTAACTGCATAGATCCAGATCTGCTCATACATTACATGACAGCATACATGTGCCTGTGGATCCAACTGAGAACTTACATTTTACCAGTTGGCATTTCTAACTCTCCATGCACCCCTGACAACTTTTGAATCATTCTTGGAATCTGTTCATGTATCCAGCATTACACTTTCATTACCTGTAATGTCATAAGTGTTGGCAGATACCAGCTCACACTGATACATCTGTATTTATATGCTTAAGTTTTCAAATTATCTCTTCAGCTTCACCATCTTACAAAGATTAAATCTAAAAAATACCTTTGCCTCAGCTTTGATTAGTACCCTATTGCAGGGATGATGTCAAATAACCATGTGACCAAACTACCTAATTATATTTCAAAAAGTGGTCTGAACTGATAGACTCCTCAATTTTGATGGATAATTACACCTAAATACAGCTGTCTATCAAGTTGCTGATTCAGCATTTATTTCACATAGTGTTAGTTTACAATATATTTATGTAAATGTAAAAATTAATTACAAATGCCTATTAAAGGTGATAATTTTATCGCACGTCATTTTTGTGACTTTTGAAACCAATTTCATGTGTTTGATATTACATTGTGCAATTTCACATCATACTGTCAGAGACAATGCATTTTGTTTATTACATTTTAGAGATCATACCACTGAAACTTTACATGATTTTCTTGTGGGGTAGGGGGTGTTGTCATATGTTGATTACAGACATTTGTGCTAATTTAATAATCTTATTTCCTAAGTTTCATATCTAATGAACACTCATATAAGACCCTCTGTAAACAGTCAAATATCATCAGCATAACATGGCTGCAACTGTCACTAAGTTTATTTTTTCATTGTGGGTGAGATATATGTACAGTCAGCATAAGCTGTTACTTTCTCGATTAAGTTTACTTTTAAAAACAAAAGTGTTCTTGAGATAGTCATTTATTGATAATTACCCTATGTAGAAGTTGGATATAACTGTAATCTGCATAGAAACAAATCTACAGTCCCATAATGCACAGACAGATCTGTTCTATCCAACTTGTGAGGCCTAATCAGTTGAGTTTTATGGAATAGCAAGTAAAGCTGTCAAAATGTTAGAAAAGTTCTAAAAGGTACCAATCATTCATAATGATCAGTTACCAGGGTACCTGATCAAAGGGAAATTGTTTTTAATGTGTACAAACCTGAAGTTATGTCCTTTTTTTTTTTTAATTCACAGTATCCGATAAATATCACTACCTAATGTCATCTGGTACAGGGTTCAAGAATCCATCCTCACTGTCTGATAAAGTTCTGAACTCTTTCATCATAGCCATGTAAATCACCATTGTCTAGTCATCGTAGATTTCATCTGACTTCTTTCCTTGGCCTCACTGTCATATGCAGATGCCTATTTAGAGACTAAGCTTGAGCTTTGTAAGTAACACTTTGATCAAATAATTTGTGAAATCTCATCAAGGTTGCAACTGAACACATGTCAATTGTGCGGCAAGATCAAATAACTAGCATCTGTTACTTGCCACTGTACCACACTCATGGTGCAATCAAAGGGTTGTCACATGGGTAAACAAGCTATGAGATTAAGGTCAGTATTTTCTGGAAGAGGCAGACCTCCGCTTGGCGCTGAAAAAGTACATGTACCGGTATTCGCAGCTAACAAAGTGAGTGTTGCCTTTACAAGCACTGGCAACTTGTATACGGTAAGCAGGTGCCCTATGGCTCATTTTATTACCTGGGTTATTATCAGTGGGTGAGTACCCGGATACTTGTTTGCATCTTTAATAGCAGGACAACTGAGTACAATAATTTACTGAAGTGTAACAAGGACATACCAGAATATGTACTTGTATTGAAGATTTTTTTTATTATTACTTCTAGATTAGAGGAATGTCAATAGATGAAGCACTCAAGCAGTTGTCTTTTCACAAGAGGAAAGGAGCACATATTATCAGTGAGGTAAGATGTAGTTCAAATCATGAAAGATTTATACAGTACTAACAATAACACTACAGCTTTAAACTTGCTCTTCTTCATTTATTGCATACCTCACAAAATTTGGAATTCTCCAGTCAATGCACTAAGAGTAGAGAAAGGATGGAGAGGATTATGATGGCTGTGCTAAGAGAACAAAGTGATGCAGAAAATCCATGAGGAATACACTTCAGTCATACCGTGAAAATCTATAAATTTTCCATTTTCATCTTTTATGCTGATATTTAGTGTATTCATTGAATTAGCACCAAATATCAGTATAAAGATGCAGATAGATAAATGATTGTAGCATACATTTTTACATTAAGTAAATGGCATAGGACAGCAGAGATGTCAATTCCTTTGTAAAGATTTCGCAAATATATGGTCGCAAACACTGATCTGATTGTTTTCTTCAAATCCTGATTTTTTTTCCTTACACATCCTGATTTTCATTCCACTCAAGGTGGTAGGTCTGCTGATGGTGATTGGTTTGATGTTTTACAGCACAGCAAAACAAGTAGCTTGTTTGGTTTTGTGGCAGCTGGAGTAAAATGTGCCTTGCCCTAAAACAGTACATTGTAACCGGCCCAGGCTGATCCAATGATAGGCTTTGAACCCACACCCTTTAAGTCACATGTCCAGCACACTAACAATTGAGCCACAGTGGCTCCTGTCTCCATTACTCACCCTTTGTAACATGATGGATGGTGCATCAGGCCTATTTTAAATCCCAGAGCTCAAAAGGGGTCAGAAGTATGAAGAAAGTATAGTTACATGTATAATAAGTATTCCTGAGCACATAGGGGGTCAGACATATGAAGATTGTATAGTTGCATGTATAACCGGTCTCCATGAGCTCATATGGGGTCAGAGTTATGATGAAAGTATTGTTACATGTATAATAAGTATCCCCATGCCCATAGGGGTCAGACATTTGGTGAAAGTATAGTTACATGTATAATAATATCCCTGTACACATAGGGAGTCAGAAATATGATGGAAGTATAGTTACATGTATAATAAGTACCCCTGAGCCAGGAGGGTGAGGTGGTCAGAAGTATGATGAAAGTATAGTTATATTTATAAGAAGTATCCCTGAGCGGGGGTGGGGTGGGGTGTCAGAAGTATGATGAAAGTATAGTTACATGGATAATAAGTATCGGGGGGGGGTGAGGGGCCAGAAGTATGATGAAAGTATAGTTACATGTATAAGAAGTATCCCTGAGCTGGGGGGACAGGGTCAGAAGCATTTGAAAATATAGTTACATGTTACATGAATTATCCCTGAGCCGGGGGGGGGGAGAAGTATGATAAAAGTATAGTTACATGGATAATAAGTATCCCTGAGCCGGGGGGGGGGGGGGCAGAAGTATGATAAAAGTATAGTTACATGTATAAGAAGTAACCTTCAGACCATTGGGGGTCCGAAGCATGATGAAAGTATATAGTTACATGCATAATAATATCCCTGTGCACATAAGGGGTCAGACGTATGATGAAAGTATAGTTACTTGTATAATTCTGTGCCCATAGGGAGTCAGAAGTATGGTGAAAAGTATAGTTACATGTATAATAATATCCCTGTGCCCATAGGGAGTCAGAAGTATAGCGAAAGTATAGTAACATGTATGATTCTGTGCCCATCAGGAGTCAGAAGTGTGATGAAAGTAGGGGGTCAGAAGTGTGATGAAAGTATAGTCACAACTGTAATATCTCTGGTAATGAATGTGTCAATTTTAAACCAAAGTTTTTATTGTGAGCAGTTACAGATCTTTTGAGCTGGAGTACACTAAGTTAAGCAAAAGTAAAATTTTACTATTTTAAAGTAACTATGATTGACAGAAATGTAAATTAAACTGTATAAATAACAGAAATAGGGGGAATGAATAGCCAGAAATGAAGATTGAAAGCAATGGGCTGAATGAGGTGATGCATGCAGTCACAGCATTATAAACAAAATAAGGAATTTATAATTATGAACTAAACATCAAATGAAAATACAATAGATTGAATTCTATAATTCCTTTATAAGATGGAGGCTTAGACTGTACTTTTATCTTCTGAAGACATGTAAATTCATGCTGATATTTTCACACTAATAGACAAAATATTTATTCCCCAAAGCTATCATATGCAGCAATGGTTTTAACAGCTATATGGTACAATCACTGTATAAAATGTATTTATCTTGTGTCTGTTTCACCAGAAGTATTGACAAATCAAAGTCCATTCATTATAGTTATTTAATTAAATAAAGATTTTTTTAAGCGTAAGTCATGTACTTAAATTCATATTTTCTTAAATAAACCAAAAGTTCAGTGCAAAATATGAAAAGAGAGAGCAGTGACTGATGACCTGAAGACGGACAACAACATGACCATGTATTTTCAATATAATTTGAATAAAACTATCTAAGACATATGCGATGCTATAATTACAGGTTTTATTAGAGGCACAAGAAATGGCTGTCCGAGATCATAATGTAGAATTTAAGTCCAATCTTTGGGTTGGTAAGTAAATATTGAAGGGAAATGTAGAGTAATAGATTTTTAATTATTCGCACTTTATTCTGATGAGTTAATCTCATTGGTAAAGCATAGCATGGGCAGGGCTGCATTCAGTAAGAAAAGTGGTACATGATGACATAATAGCGTTGTACGGTTATTTCATTCTCCTCTTAGGATCAAGAACTGATGATCAAGAGAGGTAGCACACTTAAAGCAGATCATGGGGAGTTAATTTAAATTTAAAAAAAGAGCTTGCTGGAGAAGTCGCATTGTCCAGCAATTTTTTGGTTTTTGTACGTGGATGATTTACATGAATTTTAAACTGAACATTCTTACATTTTTTAAAAACTGTTTCCCTGAGCTAAATGGAATTTTTTAGAACTCAGGCGATGTTTTACAGTCACGAAGAGCGTTCTTCACAGAAAATAAAATCAATCCAATGCCAGTGCATTATGGATTTTTGTTCACCTTGTTGAACAGTTCCAGACAAACTAGGCTGTTTAACAACACATAACTTTCTTTAGACCAAACAGTGCATACCACTGTTGAATATAGTCCAGTAAAACACTTTTACAAGAAATTAGCCTCAACAATAGAATAGTCTTGACTTAACTCTAGAATCCAGCAATATAATTGGACAGAAGTTGTAAGACTTAATGTTGACGCAATCAGATCAGTCAGGTATTTTAAGTCAAGCTTGAACCATTAAGATATGCTGTTGAATTAGGGCCTAAAGCTATGGTAGCAGGTCGTTATAGTGATGTGTATAAGAAAAACAAAATGTTACAGCAATATAGAAACTGTAAACACATAAATATGTATGACAAGAGACAAACCATGTAATAAATGTAACTATTAATGCCATATCCTATAGGATATTGTTTCCTCATTTGTTGGATTGAGTATGAAGTCCACTTCTCGAGTCCTATGCTTCATACAAAACCTAAAACAATGTAAGAAAATAGCTGATTTGGAAAATTGCAATAAAGAAGGGTTATCAGAAAGCAAAGATGGTGTGTGAGAGCAGTGTACTGCCTAGCCCAATTCATTGACTTGTCATAACTTTCATCCTCAAGATTTTCCAGACAAATTAGGACTTCTGCATTGATTGTCAGATTTTGCATCGAGTAAGAAGAGAAAATACTAATAAGAGGAACTTGCTTTCCAAAATACACTGTTGTTATGCTGCACTGTCGTAAATTTTGTGTGTGTGATTTAGATTTTTAACGTAGCTTTAACAATTTTTCAGTCATATCACTACGATGTCTGCAGTGTGACAGTTTATAGTGATGTCTAGCACAGGGACATCATGCCGCGGACATGTGGCATGATGTCCCACCAGTCGCATTATCCTGACACCAGGCCGACCAATCCTAACACTGACCTCTTAATGCTGAGCACCAAGCGAGGCAGTTGTTAGTAACATTTTCTAAAGTCTTTGTTATGACTCTGCCGCGGTTTGAACCCGCGACCTCCTGCATCCGAGGCGGATGCTCTAACCACTAGGCCACCTGAGCGGTTTCGTAATTTTAACTACCTTTGAATTTGTTCATGAAAAGAAATGCCTAGTGATGAATAAACTGATAAAAGTATAAAAGCATGTTCTGTGTATAAGCATAAGGGTAACACTATCTGTCCCTAGCTGCGTTTATGATGTTCATTACAGAAATGTCAGTGGCACAAAGGGGAAATTAGGCTTAATGCCCATTTTTTTCAGCACTTGATAAGCTATACATCATGGCCAATATAACTGGTGGAGGAAGAACCTGGAAAAACCCCTGTAAGAACCATGATCCATAAGAAGCTGCTGACAAGCTTTCTCACATACCCACATTGGTCCAGCCCTAGACTTGAACCCACCCAGACAGAGGTGAGATGGCAGCAATTGGTAAAGGGGAGTGCTTTAGACCACTCAACATCCCTGGGCCCCATGGTGAATGTTTGTATAAAATGTATTTCAGGCATTATAATGTTAGCCTAGTCCTTCCATTGGTCTGTCCCATAGGTATACTCAATCATATCTAAAAGTTTTGGACTCAGTTCTTTTTCAGGCAGTGTAGTGGGGCATTTCTCTTCTTTGAACACATTCCAATTTGTTTGATCTTTTTTTACAATTAAGAACATTTCATGAAATCAGTGGATGTTTACTACTTTTGCAATTCATACACAATACCAAAAAATATCTTTTTAATTGCTTTTCTTTATTTATACTCTGGAAATTCTGTCCATTATATATGAAAACAGATGCCAACACATATTGACACAAAATAAAGTAGCTGCTTGGAGTTGTTACAAAACTTTCTTTTTCTTTTAGAATCTTCCCATGCGACAAAAGGTATTGTCATAAAAGGTGTGAGAAAGCATGCCAAACGAAGATTTGGAGAAGTACGTTACAAATTTTGCCATTACTTTGTACGTCTCAGAGAGGGTAGACCACCAAAGCATTACCTGCCCCCACCAATGACAGGCTATGAAAAAATGGAGGAATACATCCGAGAACAAAGAGCCAGAAGAATTGCATTTTCCTTGTAATACCATGGTGTCATTAAATAAATTCTTAACAATTGCGGTTGTTACTTAAATTTACAAAACTTGAATAATCAGAAGATGCATTATAGCTCAAAGCTGGTAAAGTTGCCAGTTTGTTTTTAGTTATTTGCTTTAACTCGGTCTTCAGTTATATTTCATCAAATTATTAGCTGTTTATGGACTGTTGGCAACAGTCTTCTCTTGTTAATATGATTTAGCAAACTGATTGATATGCAATATGGATGTTCAGTATTGGTATTTGTATCACACACTCAGATTAGAATTATTGAAATGTCTTCACTGATTTAAAAATATTGATATTGTTAATTATACTAAATCAGAATTTTCAAAATGTTAAAGATCAGCTTTTAATTCCTTAACACTGTAGAGCAAAACATGTTTGAAGAACATTAACAAATAGGCATTAAGCAGATGTAAAACTGCTGTTGTGTTATGTTCGGAGTTGGGGATCTGATAGCTGTTTGTTTTAACAACATAGTGGATCCAGGACCCCTATTTACCCATAATATTCCATGGTTTTAGCTTGGGATACAATATCAGAAATTCTGCAATCCCTCCTCAAATTATAGTTTGATGATGCGTGTAGAGCTACCATCAGGCAGTGGAGAAGGGTCCTCAAAGTTTCTATGCCAATTCAACAAATGAAATTCTGACTAAATACTGTATTTAAGAAACTAAAGCTCATTGTACCATTAAATAGAGTAATAGGAAAACATGGAGATCCTATGTCTCGTGGTTGAACTCTCACTTCTCTATTAAAACGGTATGGAATATGGTGCAAAATTTCATGGGCAAAAAAAAAACAGCTGCATGAAAGATTTGAATAATACAGATGAAATGGTCACAAACATAACAAAGTATCTAAAATGCATATGCCAAAAATTCTCAAAAAACTCCTCACAAGAGAATTTTTCAGAAAAGTTCTGCCATATCTAAAGCCTGAAAGAAAAGGTTCCTATAAATTTCAAGGATGCAAATAATGAAGATTACTATAAAACTTTCACTCTCAGAGCTTTACAAGACTCTTAATCAATCCCATAACACTTCAGCAGGACCATGTGATGCCCACTATCAACTTCTTAAACACCTGACATCATCCTAAATCCACTGCTACTCATTTTCAATAACACATCCCTCAGTTTTGTCAAGAAGCAATACCATACCCAAACCTAGAAAGGACCAAACCAAGCTTCCAACTTTTGTCCCATTGTATTAGGAAGTTGTATTTGGAAAAACTTGGAACAGAGGATAAATTATAGACTGCTCTTTTGTCTCAAATCAAGCAAACTACTATCAGCATGGATTCAGAGGGAACAGGTCAAAACATACCCAAGTCAAAACATACCCAAACCAAAACGTACCCAAACTGAAATGTACCCATTGCAAGTCAAAATGTACTCAAGTCAAAACATACCCAAATCCAAATGTACCCAAACCGAAACATACCCAAGTCAAAATGTACCCAAACCGAAACATACCCAAGTCAAACATACTCGAGTCAAAATGTACCCAAATTAAAACACGACCCACATTCCCTTTAAATAATGACATAATTTTTGTGTATTATGATTCATATGACAGTGACGGCCTGATGAGCAGTGGAAATTGGCAGACGTTGTGGAACTATCTCATCTTATGATCTAGCTCCAACATACATTAAGAAATACATCATTAAGTTAAGAAATATCGTTTGAATATATTTATGTTGTGTTTTTCCATAGGGAACATTCTACCAACTGATCTGAACCATGCTTGATGACTATTTCATGTGTTTTAACCAGTACTCAAATGTGCATGGTTCATACAATTATTAGCGACAGTTTTGAAAATTAATTCCATTTTCAATTTCGCAATAGAAACAGATATGTATATATCTGATGAATAAAAACTTTTTTTGACTTTTTATAATTAAGAAATTAAAAGCACAAAAATAATTTCTATTGTGTCTTTATTTGTATTGTGTTCCTTTTTCCATTTCATGTTTTGTTTTATTTTTTTGCGTTCCATTTTCCATTGCAGATTTTAGTCATACCAGCTTAAATGTTATCAATGTATGGTAATTTGGTGATCTTGGATCTAATGGCTTTGCTTATAAAAACTCTAAAGGACATGTTCCAGATCAGATTTTAATCTGACTTTGTACACAAGTTTGTATTATTAAGATCTTAGATGAAAAGAAGATGGAGGAGTACCCTTCCATCTGCCTGTGTGATTTAGTCACTCCTTGTCTCTGACCAGTTTTGTAATCTTTGTAACTCATAAGAGGAAAAGGATCTTGCGGATTCTTTTTTCCAACTATCTTGTCAGTGAGAAGTTTATATACCCCTAAGCTGCCAGTGCAGCTGCATTTTCAGTCAGATGACAATTATTTATATAGTCCTGACAGATTGTTGCAGCTGGTGTACATGTTTTTGGACTACATTGATGCAGCTGGGTTTTGAATGACATAATTGTCATGCAGCCAGTTTTCGGCTTAAGTTGCGGTAGAAACATAAAAACAAAAGTATTTTTCTATGTCAATTCAAAGGTAAATACAATGTGGCTAGAAAACTTTTGAAATGTATATTTTTAATAATTACAAATGCTGCATATTCTATATTGTGTAGATAAACACAGTTTATGCTTGTATCGCTATATATTAAACTGCCGTGCTATTATATTGGTTTATTTTTGTGTACACAGGGGTAACATATTGTTTATATAATGCCAATCCTGGTGGAATTATGAGATAGTCCACAGGATTGATAAAGGTATGAATTGTAACGTCACTAACTTTATGAGCCAATCAAACGAAGTTTTGTATCTTCGCGTTTGGAAGACTGAAGAATGTGGCTGAAGAAAATCAGTATGTGCCGAATGATTTTATTCACTTTCAGATTTTTGAAAGCTGCATTTCCTTTGGCTAACCTAAATGGTCATCAGAGCATGACCCCGAAAGTGGTGGCCGTCAGATCTTCACGTCGGACACTGGAGATCCGATTTTAATCAGATTTATGATGAGAAAGAATAAGACACGCAAAGACAGCCAAGGCACGCCGCGGAATTATTTGGTGGTGGTGGCAAACCTGTAGTGGTCAGCCATTAAGGTTTACGGATGTAGGCCAAAACATGTTTAGAGGTGAAATCCGGCACTTCTGCCCTCCCCTTTGAATATGTGCGGCGCCCATAAGACAAAGAAGGGACTATACAGAACGTTGTATAATTACAATACTGGAAAATATGTCCTGGTAATATATATATATATATATATATATATATATATATATATATATATATATATATATATATATATATAACAAATAGAAAAGTTTGCTTTGTGTATATGTTTGTCGTGCTTTATTTTAAAATAATATTTAAATCGATTAACCTTGTGGCATTACTACGACAGAGAATTTAAACTTAAATACTAGAAAATATTTATTCTTGATTTAAAATTTACGGTATATGGTAAGTAAGTGCTACTGTAATCCGATTATCACATGTCAAACAATCACAAGTAGCCCAGCAGATACACGCTACCTTTTAATTCTGTCAACATAACGGCAGTATAATGATAGTTTTAAAATGGTGATTATAAATCATTTAACATTTTTATTCTGTGATTAGGATTTGTCCCCCTTTAGTTATAGTGCGTTCACAATTGTGTTTTTATATAATGTTTAAATACTGAGCAACATAATTTCTACAGTTTCAAACTTCTCTGTAATGAACCAATACATGAAAGAGGTAACTATCCATTTAATTGTACACACGTATTCACACCTGAGGATAGCCACAGTTTAATATAAAATGATTAAAGGGGTGTAATTCTGATAACAAACAAATTATTCCTCTCAGATTATATCTAAACACATCTTTACACACAACTACAGGCTGCTGTTAAAACAAGAACATAGAAAATAAGGATAAAATAAATGTCAAGATCTGCCCATTTATATACATCCATATAACCCTACAATGCAATTTTCTCCTACTCGCTATGTGACATTTCACAAGAACCCATATGACCGACCCAAGCAATGGGAAATAACTTAATTCTTCTAAGACACCCCACCCCCCGTTTTCACCTCCATAACATGCTTGCCCCCACCCCCAAATAATTATGCAGGCGCCCCTGTTCCAACATGACAACAGTGTAGCAAAAATACTACTATTGAGAGAGAGAGAGCAATCATGATTTGTTTAATGAATTTAATTTGTCCGGTATATTTTTTTATATATGCATAGATGTAAAATTCTATATTTTTCATTTGCAAAGCCCTTCCCCAAAACAATAAATCTAAGCTAACAGTCGGATAAGGCACAAAACTTCAGTATTGTTATCATCAACTCTTTGCTGACTATGCTTAGATCAGAACATGAAAAACTGTACAGTAGTTTCTACTCTACTGCAGAAACAACACGGTGTCACCGAAATTGAACACAATAAAAATACGCAATAAATTTGATTACATATGTAGCAATCTAGTACGAATAATATGTAAGACTCGATTAATAAAACTCGGCATTTTACTGGATTCGATATTTGGAAATAATTCAGTAGCATAGTCCGGAGTTATCCTACTTTTCATTTTATAGAGTGTTTAGACTCTTTTGTTTACCCTCTTTCACAGTGATTGCTGAATCTCCCTTATCTATGATGATATTTTAAGGATTTCCTCAAATATGAGGAATTCCCAACTGTATTTTGTCAAGAATAAAGAGGTTTTCGTACGTTAGATTTGAAAAGTGTTAAATAGGTTTTCGTACGTTAGATTTGAAAAGTGTTTTTGTATCCTTTCCACTATTTCTACATCAGACAAAAAACTAACAAACTGGTATTGACTGAAGTATCGTAAAGAAGCTAATATAGCATCTTAATCTGAGGAGACGCAATGAGAATTTTAGTGAAACTGGGACTCTATTTCAGTTATCTATTCTATTGGCGGAGGTTTTACAGTATGTTTGTCATTTGTTCGACATTCAATGATGCCCTACTATACATAAAACTCAGTATATTTACCTGGTTGATTTTCTACACTTTCAGGCCGGCGATGCCATTTTATTTGTGGGCACTTCTCCGTCCTTTAGCTATGATAAAGCTCTCGGCCTTTGATGTGTTCCCCCCCCCCATGGCGTCTAAAAATGTATAGAAGTTTTTATGTGTATTTATATCCCCCAAAATATGTAAGTGTTTGTTTTTACTTAAAAACCCGCTAAGAATTTTGACGATAAAAATTTATTTAAATATTTTTTGTTCAGGGATTTCTCTATTTTTTTTATTTTTATTTTCATATTTATCTTTTTTAGATGGGTCGTACTCATATGGTCACTGAAACTCAGGTCCCGTAATTCCCCCCCCCCCATTGGTGAAAAGTTATTTATTTTTATAGCATGTACTTCCCTCCGACGACACAAACGTCTTTGGCTTGTTTCCAAGTCATCGTCCCTGTTTGTTTGTGATCCTGGCCAAGGATCTCCTATTGTCCTGTGTATGGTATATGTGTATGCTCTAATGTTGAGGTATTGCTATAACGTGTTCATGTTACGACCAGCTTTTGTAAGAGCTTAATCATTGTTTAGTTGTTACAATTTATTTATTATTTTATATTATTGTGAAAAAGTATAATATATAGTCTAGAAAGAGGTGTTGTAGTTGGTGCTGTTCGATCTCTGTCAGTATTAATGCTTTTTCAACAAAGCGAGACCGGAGTTTTGTATATATATATATATATATATATATATATATATATATATATATATATATATATATATATATATATATATATATATAAGTATATATAGCTGTAATATTCTCTTTTATCGACTGACTGTATGCTACATAAGGGCTGCTAAAATATATATTCATTTTAGCAGTTACTTTTCTTTGTATACTCGGTCTCATCCTCATATGGTAATTTTTTTCGTAGGTTGGGGATTACCGGGTTTTAATATATATATATATATATATATATATATATATATATAACACAGGTTTTTTTTAAATTTGAAATTAATTTTTAAAGGAAAACTCAATTGTGGTGTATATTTAGAAATTAAAAACAAAAATAAATGATAAAAGAAAACGTGTTCTTTATGTTGTCCCTGGTTTGTGTATGTAGTGCTTCTATGATATAATAGCTTTTCTTTACTCCCTGTCTAAAGATTAAGCCGAATAATAGGAAAAATAGGCCAAAAATAATTTAAAAAATATAAAATAAAGATAAGATCGGAAATGCAAAAGATGTTAGTAGCATTTTTGTATAGAGGTGTATGTAATGCGGTAGAATGACAGGGGTGAAATTTATATTCCCTAACAAACAAACAAAATATATTTATGTTCCTCTGACATTTATGTACTGTATATCTACATGCTGTGTTTGCGGTTTTCATTGAGTACCACGTAGGGTTGTTTACCTCGCGTAACATAGCCCTGCGGAATTAACACCTTTTACTTCCGCAGTCCTCGAGGGTTTTTGGGGG
>JAECUM010008697.1:0-23249 GCA_016617855.1 Megalonaias nervosa | reverse complement strand
CTCACCTACAATTCAAAAGCAAGAAGCAGTTATGTTGAAGTTTGATGGTGGTGTGGGCAATGGTGGATGTCCTTCTCAAACATAAATGTTCTTAAAAAAATAACAGAAATGGGTTCACAGGACACAGATATCCCACCAAAGTGCCTAAAACTGGCCTACAAAAACACAAAACTAAAACAAGGTGGGATGGATGGATGGTCAAACATAACAAATACTACATGTTGAATCACTAGTTGGGCATAAAAAAAACCCTAGATTATCCCTAGTTGTGACCTTGACCTTGTTGTGTTTCAGTTCATCATTTCTCAGTCCAAAATAGGCTATCTATGGTGGCCAGTATAACTGCTGGAAGAAGAACCTGCAAAAAGCCTGGTAAGAACCACCGACCAACAGGAAGCTACTGGCAGCTTTCTCACATACCCACATTGGCTGCGCCTGAGACTCAAACCCACACAGACAGAGATGAGATGGCAATGACCGGTAAAGATGTGCCTTTTAGACCACTCTGCCACCTGGGGTCCCCACCTTGATATTTGAAGCATGGGGATATGAGTGTGACTACATGAGACACTGTCAGATCAAGATATATAAAATGACAAAGTTTTCACTAAATATCTTCATTTGTTAAAAAGTTATACCCATACATGGCCAGAGCTCATGGATATATATTTTCCCTTTCCAGACTGTGACCTTGAAGCAGGGAGAGTGTTTAAGGTATGTGACAAATTGTCTAGTCATGATATATAACTGATTCAAGTTTCATTAAAGCATCTCATGTTCTCTCATGTGCTTATACTTAATACAAGCAAACAATTCACATAATTCCATTTTCCCTTGCCATGACCTTGACCTGTGACACGGGATATGGCTATGGTATGTAACACACCATCTATACATGATATATAATCAGCTAAAGGATTAAAATGTCTTCAGTTGTTCCAAAGTAATGTTCTGGACAAGGATAAAAGTCTTAGAATTACATTTTCACTTGCTGTGTTGTGACCTTGATCATGAGAAAGGGTGTCTATATATGACCGTCAACACTTCATTTAGTTATGATATAAACTTGGTCAAAGTTTCATGAAAATCTTTCCAACCATTACAAAGTCATGGGTTAGACAAGAAAAAGTGTTAACAGATGAAGGTACAGATAGATGCATGGACTACAACACAGCGTAGTACAACTGACTTATAACTGGTGTAAAAAAGGAAAAAACAATGCATTAATCAGTAGTGCAAAAATGTTATTTGCATATATATGATAATTAAGTCAAGCAATCAAACTTTTAGTAATTTCTGCTGACAATACTTCTCAAAATTGCATGTGAGAAAAAGTGTATTTGGTCAATGTCACCCAAGGCAAAATTTGCAAAATATTTTGATCTGTTTATAAAATGCAAACATTCTAAGATTTAAATTTTATCAAAGAGAGGTATATTGATATCATAATTAATAATGTGCTATAAAAACGATCATAATATTAGCTATAGTAACAAAGTATCTTTTCAAAAATGAAAATATCATTGGTGGATTATGTTTTATCTCATTCACCTGTCTTAAATCTTTTTTTTAAATGATCCAAATACTAAATGAAATATATGAATAAATAAAAAATAGTTCCACTTATAACACTACTAAAAAATAAAAATAATCGATACACTCTACAAGAGATGTACCTGCCATCACTGAAATTTACTACATCCATTTCACTGCCAAATATTAAAATTAATGACACTGTTCTGGAGAAATAATTTTTGCATGTCAAAAACAATTACAAATAATGCCTTTATGTGACATCTCACAAAGAAAAACAGAAATATGCAGAAATGCAAAACAGTAGTGTGATAAGAGACAGGACTGGAATCTATATAAAGACTGAAAGTTGAAGGTCATTAAAGCCACAGGTGTCCCCATACATGATGACATCATCAATCAACAGGTGATTCACTTACAACATCATCAATGGCATCCTTGGTGGCACTCATCGTCAGCACAATCACAAGGGGGACTACAGTTGAATAATATGGAAGGGAGCTAATCTGTGGAATAAGCTATATAAAACAGAAGCAGGTTTTTAATGATCAACATTCCATATATTTTTATGTGATACTGAAATAATAAAGAATATGGAATATGAATACATTCATGCATAATAATCACATAAACAATTATGCAAAAAAGGTGAACATTACACATCATAATATTTCATGTAATGTCACATATATGATTATATAATAATTATATTCTGAAAAGAATAATAAGTGAAAAGTGAACACCACAGGTCTAAATAACCCTGTCATCAACTTTGTATACTGGTAGGTCATTAACTGTAAACCAACTAACTTCTGCAACCAATACATTTTCATGGATCTCAAGTCAAGACAGGTTCACTTCAATCAACATTTAAAGGAACCAGCCATTTTTTGATGGCTACATGAAAAGTACAAACAAATTTACAGAATATTTTCAATTTGACAAGACACTTGGTTTACAGCATTCTTACCTAACAATCCCTTGAACTGAATAATAAAAAAATACAGGATAAGTTTAATAATTTCATAATTTCATTATGAGATAAACTGGCTTGAATCTGAATTTAGACATTAATAATCTTTGCCCCTTGTTGTTTTCTACATGAACTGGAAATGCATTCATCGACAACAGAAGCCACACCAGTTCCTGAAATACTTCAGACAATATAGAAAAAGGTAATAGTATAGGGTCTGCACCAGCTGACACATGGAAACAGTTCCTACACAACCCATAGTGAATGGTATAATCTGTGTCTGCAATTGTAAAAAAGTACTGTAAAGAATTTAGAAAAATTAAGAATTGTGCAATGGCTGGTCCCTTGAGGCAAATCGTGCAGACACTCTGTGCCACTACCACTCCTGTGGTGGAGAATAAAAAGCACTGACTGGATTTTGGAATATTTTATTGCAATTTGCTTCATATAAATTACAATGATAGTGGTCTTTTATCACTCTGAATTTAAGTCTTTAGTGTGGGTTCATGAACAATGCATGTGCTATGAGAATTCCCCTGTTGCTACTCTATGGACTTCCTACTGGTTTGATTTGGCATTTTATAGCACATCAACACAAGTAGGTTATTTAGTGTCAAGACTGGAATAAAGTGCCTTGTTAAAGGATACTTCATGGTAGTCACATGGGTTGATCTGATGGCAGGATTCAAACCTGCACTTGTTTGGTTTTGAGTCTGGCAAATTAACCAATGTGTCAACATGGCTCCTATGTTCTTTAGTGGCCTCTTGAAACAGATTACATGTTTGATACACCATAGGGAGAATTTATTCTGTATTTACCCATGTATGTACATCCAAATGCATACAGCACAGATACGGGAGCCACAATAGCTTTGTTTCAGAGTGTTGAGCTCATAGTCCAAAGTTCATGGGTTCAACACCTACCCAAACCAGCTTGAGATGGTTGCCTTGATGTATCCTTGGGAAAAGCACTTAGTGCACATATTTTCTGCATGGTATCAACAAGAACTGTCAAAATAGCCATTAAAACCAACAAAACATGCAACACAGACCCAGATCTGTCATCAAATTATGTGCCAACAGATCTAGTCCTGCACAGATTGCTTGAAATGGTAAATGGAACAAAGAGTATAGACCCTAATATGTAGGAACATAACTGAATGAGATATAAGAAGGAAATTCCCCAAGGTCACAATACCTTAACCAATATCACGCTTTAGTATTATGTAATGTGCAGGGTTGAGAATGACTTTTACATAAAAAATATGTAAAGTGCAGGGTTGAGAATGACTTTTACATAAAAAATTTGAAACTACATCTATCACACTCCATCACAAAAACTGACAGGTCTTTAAATTTTGAAAAGTCATGACACAAAATGGTCAGGGCCTATACGTCAGGGACATGATCAAAGCATGACTGAAAAACATTAACCAAACCATGACAAAGTATTGATGATGTTGGTGACAGTATCAAAAAGTGACAGCTATGTCTCTCTCCACAAAAAGTTGGGAGTTGTGGTGGCTCTGGTTAAGGCATTTGACTCAAGACCAGAAGGGAAGGACCAACTTACCATGGTGTTTCCTTAGGCAAGGCACTTTACTTACCTTAGCACGATATAACTTAAAAGTGTGATTTTATCATAAAAACCAAACCAAATCAATCCATCCCAAAATCAGAAAATGGCCAAAAAGAAATAGAAATTCTCAACCCTGATCCAAAAGCAAACAGAGCAGACCCAATTCCATTTCCACTGTTAGATAATAAGCTGTTTTATTAGGATTGGTCTGCACTATTTGCCTGAATAAGAACAGGAATGAAGAACAGCACTGATCCTGATGACTCAACCAGTATACAACAGCAGGTCAAGGTCTATATTGTTTGTAGTTGGGTGCCTGTGACATGTGTAAAAATAAATTACAGATTCTGTATTTTAGTTCTTGCCTCTTATTCATGTGCTTACTCCACTTGCTGAAATAGGTTCCTTTAAAGGGAAAGTCCATGCTGTAATTTATTAGTCACAAACAGTATGTTGGACACATAATATTCACACCATAATGATATATATATATATATATATATATATATATATATATATATATATATATATATATATATATGTCAAAGTACTGTGTTATCACTGTTACTGTCAGCTGCTATTAGAGACTGTCCAGCAGACTTATAATGGTTACCTACACTCACTGAAACTTTTGATTACAGTACTTTCATGCCAAACATAACAAACTATTCCTGTCAGACATTCCTGGTGTTGATGCTAAAAGAAGAAGCAAAGTTTTCTAATATTTGGTCCTGATAAAGACTGATTTTTGTTTTCCAATTCCATGATCACAAAATTGATTTTCTACTGTCATTTGGGTTGAAAATCATCACAAACTTAAGCCCTTGTTGGCAAAACCAAAGCCATATTGAATTATAAGGAAAAATAACTTGAGGTCAAGCATGCTTAAATGTCTGATTGGATGAAATTATTTCACTTGAGCAATATTCTTTGCTAAAGTATAACTAAGCATTGCAATGAACACATACCTGCCTCATAATGAAAAGAACACTGAGGGTATCCTCAAATGTTTTCATATCATTCACTCATTCTTCCTTTGTAATATGGCAGTGCTGAACATGCAGCAGCATGTTTTCTCTTGAACATGCAAATGTGCAATTACCTGCTACACTGAAACAAACACCCTTAAAAATGAACAAGCATTCAAAACTCATGCAGTCATTTTGTCTGGAGTTATGAAACCATAATGTTCATTAATATTTTTTAAAAATTTTCATATAAAACTTCATTAATATTAAAAAAAAAAATCAATCACATCATATAAGTGCTTTCATTAATATTAACAACACTCAATCACATCATGTAAGTGCTTTCATTAAAATTAACAAAAATCAATCACATCATGTAAGTGCTTAACTTTAAGATCCAGTCATAGTCCACAGCTTACTCACTGACTTTTTGCAAATGAGCAATGAAGATGCTATCTTGTTTTTCAAAGTGCTTAATAAACTGCACTTGGCAAGGCTGTACACTGGATGACATGCAGTTTTCAATATTTGGCAGTAATGTCTCTGATATTACATGCCATTTTCAATATTTGGCAATAAGGTCTCTGCAGTTACAGTTATAATGTATATAGAGTGCCACTGTTGCAACACACAATTGTTGCTGCTATACCAAAAAAAGAAGACAAACTGCAACTTTTACATTTATTTAAGGTATTTATCACACACATGCTTGCTGAAACATTATATATATATATATATATATATATATATATATACTCTGTTCACACATAAGAACTGCACACACCCATCCCTCCTAAGAAAACTGAAAGTCTCTGCAAACAAATATATGAAAACAACAAGGTGTTGGCAGATACGCCATTTTTTCAGAAGCTAAAAATAAAATATTTCGATGACAATTCATTTTTCCAAACTCAACTTTAGATTTTTTACCTATTTATGATCCTAATAACTGTCAAATAATAGAGCATGAACACTTTCATGGACTTTCCCTTAATAAAATGATCTCAGGAAAGAATACATGCCATAATTTCATATCCTAAATAACTCCAGTATAACCCCACAAACACTGTTTGATTAGGGTATCATAAATACTCGTTCAGAAAGTGGGTCCAACTGAAAACTGCACAGACCCAGCTCTGCTACTGAATAATGTGCCAGCAGATCAGGGTCTGCGCAGTCTGTCAGGAGTAAGCAGAAGAACAACACAGACCCTAATCTGCAGGTGCATAATGCTATGTCAGAAATGGATCACTGTTGTTTGCAGTCAAACTTTACTTATAAGCGAGTATATACTGTATAATGATACAGATGTTACATAATAAATATACATTTTTCATCATGATTGGTAATGAGGAATCATAGTCAGAGGCATCCCTTTATTTCAAAAGGTGACAACACAGGATAAAGCTGTCCAATAATGCATCTTGTTTTAAACAAGCAAAGAATTGATAGCAACCTCATCTTTCTTTAATAAAATGTCTCAATCTTAACAGATCTTGGATGTTACCTTTGCTCAGAAAGGAGACAGAAAAAAGAGCTAAGTTATCTGGGCAAAAGAATGAGTTAATCAATCAGCAAGCAAATATTAAGCATAACCAAGGTCAAAAGGGAAAATCACATATTCTGATATCTACTTAAGAAAAATGGAATATGTATTATTTTCACAACGCAACATTTGTGACTCTTTTTTGTAAGTACTTCCTCAACAGATGCATTTCCCTAAAATTACATGATCCTGGTACAATTCAACAATTTGTTGTGAAAAATTCTTTAGATATTTAGTGAGTGGTGTAATTCAGTCCTTAGGGGCCATGACTGGCCGAGTGGTCTAAAGCGCTCACCATTATGGATCACTGCCATCTCACCTCTGTCTGCATGGGTTCGAGTCTTGGGCTTGGCCAATGTGGATATGTGAAAAAGCCTGCAAATAGCTTCCTGTGGGTCGGTGGTTCTTTCCGGAGTTTTCCCGGGTTCTTCCTCCACCATTTATACTGGCTGCTATTTATAGCCTATCTTGTGCTGAAAAATGGCGTTAGAAGAATGAACATTCAAGGGAAATAATTTCTCTAAAAGATGTTGCCAAATGCTGTAAATCCATCTCATTCAAAGCTTCATCAGGATAAAGCATGCAAAATTGGCTTAAATCCATCAATCTCTAGTACAGTGACACTGCAGAAACCAATGTCAGGATGACAGGATATCAGAGCCATAACTCCAAACCGATACCTGTGGAATGCTGAAAATTTAAGTTTATTTCAAAATGTCATCAAAATAAATCTGCATGCCAAAAGGAATGCTATGGACACCAAAGTCACAGGTACTGACAATGGAGGATCGTAACTCCTGCATATATCATGGAATTGCTATGAATAAAAATTGATTAAGGCCTCACCGATATGAAGACACTTGCTACATTTGGTTTATGCTATAGAAACCAAAATTAGGATAGAAAATCATGCCAATAATGTTGTGAAATTCTGAAAGTCCAACTCATTCAAGGTCTCATCAACATAAAGTCACACACCAAATTTCATTGAAATCCTTAGTAAAGTCATGCTGTAGAAACCAAAATTAGGATAGAAAATCATGCCAATAATGTTGTGAAATTCTGAAAGTCCAACTCATTCAAGGTCTGATCAACATTAAGTCACACACCAAATTTCATTGAAATCCATAGTAAAGTCATGCTGTGGAAACCAGAAGTCAGGAGAATGGGCAATCAGAGGACATAACGACTGTAAATGATGTCTTGGAATACTGAAAATCTAACACATTCAAGATCTCATTAATATATAACTGCATGGCAAATTTGGTTGAAATCCAACAAACCTTAGTATAGTTACAATATGGAAACCAAAATCAGAAGTATGGTAACCAGGGGCATAACTCGTGTAAATAATTTTCTAGAATGCTGGAAATTAAACTAATTCAAGGTTTCATCGACATAGAGTTCCATAAAATGTCTGGTTTAAATTAAATCATGCCTGATAAAGTTACGTTCCTGATAAAGTTACATTATGGAAACAGTATTTAGGAGTATAGGCTATAAAGGACGATACCATATCTCTAAAATGATGACAGATATGGCAGGAAATTGAACTCTGTGGTCTCACTAATGTAAAGCTGCATACCAAATTTGGTTAAAATCTAATAATTCCAAATAAAGCTATCTTGGAAAAAACAAATTTTTGATTGATGGATCCTTGGGGATTGATGAATTGAGTGATTACCATAGGCTTCTGTTGGTTTCATTTAGCAGTGCCCAGATCATCCAAGCTCCCTCATGACAGTACCCTTCATTATAACAGTTTCTGTTATACAGCAGCATTATTCTACATTATTAGGCTGTCTTGCTTAAAGGTGGCATACTTTATGTTACCTGGCTCCATGTTATAATGATGAAGTACTGCATTTATGATGGAGGAAGATTAAAATAACTGCATAAATTTCTTCTCTTTTCCTATACAATACAAGAGTCTATACAAAAAATAACTGATAAATAAATGGAAGTAAAATTAATAGGAGACATTACCTGTAAAATCAATAAACATAAAAAATAGGCATTGGCGATCCTCTGGAATTGTTCAAACAGGTTCTTTGGTATGAATGAGGCGATGTTGTACTTTGATGTACAAATATAATTGTCCTGAAAAAGAGGATGAGTAACATAAATGTGTATAGTCATTAATGAGCAACCAAAAATTTATTTAACTTAAGTATCACCACAAAATCTAATTTCTTTAAATGACTTTATTCATGGTTGACCTAAGAAAAAAAGGGAGGTCATGAAACATGGTGTCTCACCTGCAACCCATGCAATGATGTATCCCCTTGCTACCTTCTTGTAAAATCTTTAAAATTATTTTAACATAAATCAAAATAATGAAGCTGCTGCTGCTGCCATGAACACTGAAACAAGAAGCCCATGAAATTCAAAATTGCTAAAGGACATAGGGTTATTTTATTCAATGAGCAATTTCAAGTCAACAAAGATAACATCGGAGCCAGAAATATTCTATATGTACTCCTAAACAGACCCTTCAACTGATGGTAGTTAACAGATACTAGAAATATCAATAAGTGTTTAAAATGTTCACCAATGTGTTGTGGGCATGTCTTTCTGTCAAATTCCTTGATTTTATGAACAGGTGTCATCATCAACACAGGTTTGGAGACTGATTTATCGGAGTAATGGAAGCGGTGATATTGCAAGTCATTGCCTTTGCTGATTTATCCGACGTGTTTTATAAGCATGGATTCCATGCATTATCAAACTCAAGATCTTGATCAGATAAGCCCACAATCAAAGTTTGATCCAAATCAGATTAAACGTAAGGCTTCCGTAACGGTAACAAGCTCTGACCATCAGATCAGATTAATATGAATAGATCTTGCTCATTATGTCAATAACCTGTCCAAGATATTGGATAAAAGGCCAAATTCCAAGTTTTATCAAAATCAGATCAAAATTATAGCTTCCAGAATGACAATAAGCTTACGGAATCCAATGCAATCTCACCTCATTAATATGTCTGTATCATGCTCATTACTGAATTTGTTCAAGATCTTGATGATGTATGTTCAAGTCAGATCAAAATCTGATTGGATTACCTTATTAGTATGCATGGAATGTATCTGGTTGATGAATCTGTCCATCATCTTAATGATACAAGCTTAAATTCCAAATCTGATCAAAAGCAGATCTGAAATATGACCTCCAAAGTGGTATCATGGTCAGTCAATCAGATGCAAGATCATCTTATTAATATACTTGGAGCATGCTCTTTTACTGAACTCATCTGAGAATCTGATTATAAAAATGGCATGCTTATATTCCATGTTCGATCAAAATCAGTTCAGATCTATCCATTTCTGAGTCAGGGTACTGAATACACGTAAATTGTGATTAATAACTACAAGCCCTATGTTTGATTAGTTCCATTTAGTAAATAAAGTGATAGATGTTAACTGGTCCATCTTGGTGTGCTTAAATCATGACAATTTTATGTATAAACTAATACACCACTCCCTCGATAACTCGCGCCCGGATAACTCGCGAACCCGCTTATAACGCGGTGTCCAGCATGGCTCCCGATTTTTTTCCAAAGAAAATATATTTTGAAATGTGCTGAACGTGAAACAAATCGCGATAAGAATTGGTAAATTGAACCTTGATACATACTGTATTTTATGTAAATTTTCGTCCATGAAAAAATAATTATTAATCATTAATTTTTGTAAAAACAAAATGGGAATACGGTATTTTCGATCTTTTTTGCAAACGTAAATCTTCTTAATAGAAATTTTATGTCCGATAATTTAATGAATTTTTCAAATAATACAAAGTGATATGTATGAAAAATTATGATACATTTAAATAATTATTATTTTGATGACTGGGTTGTGTACGAAAAATTAAGGGTACGAAAAAATACATGAAATACGGTAGCTCATTTTATCATCGGAAATGGTGATTATTGCCCGTAAAGATAGAATCCATATTGTGAAATTTGCAAGTTCTAATAAGATATCACATATTATGTTTGGGGTTTTTTTGAGAGAAATAGTTGTCAATACACTAAATAAACAGTCTGGCGAAACAGCGATCAACGAAATATTCTGGTAAATGCTAACAGGTGGCAACAGAGAATGAAATAAACACCAATTAAATGTCTTGCTATGTGAAATTCATGTTCTAATCCTTTAATTTCGCTTCAATGTAAACACTATAATCGCAACATATTCTCTTCTATGAAAACATGAAAAGAGTCAATCGACCGTCACATCGAAACCCGTGAGTACTTCTGTGAGAACCTAATTACATGCCGGCTTTGTTTTGATCAACAACTTGGGGAAGTGTTTGTTGCATTAAAAAAAATCTATTAAAAGAGACCTGTGTTGTTTTATCACTTGAATATTTTTTTTGTATCAAATCAAGCAAGGGAGGTACAATTAAAAAAAATTCAAAGGCATGCCAATAGCAACATAAGTTCTTGTGGTCATTACCATTCTCAAAATTCATTTTATTTGACTAATAGAAAATGGTTTCACATTTTTATGTACTTAACATCACTAAAGTATATAATATCAGTAATGTATCCTAATCATTTGTAAATGTGACCATGGAGAGCAAAGGAAGTAAGCGAAAGGTGTACTCAGTGACTGAAAAGCTGTGCATCACAGATAGGGTTCATAATAGCGAAGCGAGATCCAATGTTTGCAATGAACTAAACAATTGCTGAGTCGACATTGAGAGGTTGGCTTAAGGATAAGCAGAAACTTCGGGATTATTTACATGATGTTGATTCAGATAATGGGATCAAACGAAAACGAGCACGGACTGCAAACGATACTGAATTTGATGATGCTGTGTATGCATGGTTCACACAGCAACGTGAACAAGGTGTTCCCATCTCTGGAACAATTCTCAAGGCCCAAGCAGAAAAAAATGGCAAAAAGTATGGAGAATGAATCTCGTTTTAGGGCAAGCCATGGATGACTTTGGAGATTCCAGCGCCGACATAGAATTAAACAAAAATTCATTGTCGCGAGAAATACGCTCAACGAATCCGGAAGCCGCATGTAATTATCCATACCAGCTCAGAGAGATAATCATCCGTGAACAATACACAAAGGCGGCTTAGAAATCAAAGAGTAACACACAAAAAAATGAACAGATGTTTTCAAAATGTGAAGTGATATTTGTCAAACATGTCACAAACTGCAAGTATTATCGTGTTCTAATTTACGATATTTTAAATTTGTAGACCCATTAAATTCATGTTAGTAATGGTTAACCCTTGTAAATTTTTTTTTTTTTTTTTTTTTTTTTTTTTTTCATTTTACTTTTACCGGAATCAAATCTACCCATCGTTCGATCGACACAGTTTTTTCGAAATGAGTGTCGATCTTTTGTATAAAAAAAAAAGTCTGCTTTGGATCAAACAATAAAACTAGAATTTATCCAATTCAGCACAAAAATTTGTGACGTAGTACACAATGAGCGAAGTCGTACATGTGTTAAGTGAACGGAAACCATGTGGAATAATATTTTGATGATCTCCTCAATATACTGTAAGTTATCCTGAAATTAATGTTACTCTGTGAGGAAAAAAGTAGACAAAGTACACCGCTATGAAGAGATATTTATTCACAGTTAATCTTGGCACGATTATTAATTGAGTATTCAACACTAACATGCCAACCCACCACACCCCCCTTTTGCCTCTACGTCGATCCCTTTGTTAGTTTTGTTGTTTGTTATAGGTCCCTCGATAACTCGCGCCCTCGCTTATAACGCGGTCGATGTTTTTGGACCCTGTTGTGCGCGAGTTATCGAGGGAGTGGTGTACTCATCTCCATTGATGAGACAATGTCACACTGACTATCAAGTACAGCTAGTGACTCAGTATTTATTCAGACGAATATGTTGTTTACTGTCTAAAATTAATTGCTGCATTTAATTTCTGGCAATGTAACATACCATGAACCAGTATCAGCTTAATGTTGCACACAAAGATTAAGGCAGATGATATTTTGAGTTAACTTCAACATATGCAATAAAAAAAACATGCTACTAAAAGGAAAATTACATGTTTTTCAAAGCTTTTTCTGGGCCTCAGGTGGCGAGTGATCTAAAGCACTTGCCTTGACCAATCACTGCCATCTCAATGTTCCTGCTGGGGTTATCTGCAAGTTCTTCCTCAATCGGTTTATACTGGCTGCCATGTACAGCCCATCATGTGCTTAAAAATTGCATTATGCCCACATCAACATTATCTAAGGAGGTATCTAACAATTGATCCAGTAGGTCAAGAAGCAGGAGCCTCTTTCAAACTACAGGTATTCTGCCCAATTCCCAATGGCATGAACTGTCCAGTTATATTTCAGTTTCTTACAAAGACTCATAAACTTTGTCTAGAACTGATTCCCATTCAATAACAGGCCTATACATTTATGATGTTTTACAGCTTAACTTTCTGCTGAATCACTCCTTATTTAGAAAATCGTCTTTTTTTTCAGTGGGGGAAGGGACTTTCAGTAAATTTTCAGTTCAAGAGTAGACCTTACAGAGAAGTAATAAACAACTGTTGATGGATGGACAGATGACAGACGATGCACAACAGACAGATGGTCATATTAACAAGCTAAAGAAAGGATCTAAAAATGATATAGATCATGTATCACACTTTTCAGAAAATCCACATTCCCACAGTGGACCTTAATCCTCTTCATGACATATGTGTCCATAACGGACTTGACATCATGGTCGTCTGGATTGTAAACGTCATGACTTGAAGTTTGTATTACTGCCCCAGTTCTACATAAGCCATGGCAATGTAATTATGTAATCATGGACATCCACTACAGCGTATGGAACTTACCTTTTGGCTCAGCTGATGTACATAGTGCAGGTTGCTTTTTTAAGTTGTACACAATGCCGTTTAATATTCAACGACTCTCCCATTAAAATGCAAAATCACATGTGTATTGCAAGAGACCAAGGATTTCTGAGCAAAAACTACTAAGACAATTTAGGTGTTTCATGAAATGTACAAACTTTAATTATATTAATTTTTAATATTAAAAAGAGAGAGAGGGGGGATTCTGCTTTAAAACAAATAAAAAAGGAAAAAGAAATCACACATAAGTATTAGGGGTTTTTATTCTGCCAATCACTTTAAAATTTTTCGCTTAACATGTTCCCACAAAAGAAATATACACAACATTATTCAGTATGCAATTACTACTAGGCCAGCCTAATTATTACTTGTGACCCAAATACACGTCCATGCAACACATTTCTCAGGAACTAGACATGTGTTTACTTTTACAACTAACCTACAGTACCAGATTAAGCTAGTGTAGGGACTGTAGCATATGTTATAAAGGGGCCATCAATAAAAAAAAAAAAAATACACATAAATATTAAAACACATACATTTTTAACTTGCACAGTAAAGTTATTGTATTTTTTCATTTGTTATACAGCCCGATAATATGACAAACATGTCTGACATTTCCGTAATAGTATTATTTACATGTAGGTAATTGATAGATTGAAAGCATTTAATGCGGGGCCCTTGAATGTGTGGGGCCCGTAGCATTTGTTACTTTTGCTACTGTTACGTGTAGGCTCGTACAAAAGTAACAAATGCAAAGAGTGAAGCCAACAAGCTTTGTATGTTTTAACAAAATAATTTATTTCCCTAGAAAACAAGATGAAAATATGAAATAGGACTTACAGTTTGTGAATATAATCCAAAAATTAATCCCAGAATTGAAAAATATAAGTCCTATCACTAAACAGTTCTAATTGAATCCAGGTTCAAATCTCTATGAAGTTCCAATATGGAAGACGATGGCATCAGATGAGGTCATTCTACAGAAGGCAACAGTTCCTCGTTGAATCACAATTTATAATGTTCCCATTCAGAATTCCAGAATAAATTTCCACTGAATGTCTTTGTCCAAGAATTTTTATAAAGAAGAGCACTTGTGTAGTTTTCTAGAGAAAACAAATTATTAAATTCCAAAAAATAGATGAACTTCAGAACAAACTGGCATCAACAATAAAAACCTCTGGAGCTCTCAAGGTTTAAAATATGACTCACCAAACTTCACCGAGATGTGTGTATTAAACCCAACTAAAACGTCATTTCGACACTCATGATGGGTCACATGATCACTTAACCATCAAACTGCGCAGTAAAACCAATGACAATTTGCACTTACGCTAGAATAGCCCTATCTAAGAATCAGATTCCCACACTGGAAATAAATTAAAAAAGAAACGCTGTTTACAACTCAGCTAACACGTGGGCTGAACATGACCTTGGTAATAGCCAATCATTTTCATTCAATGTTTACAAAGTCAGAACAAAGGTTAAGAACTAGGTTAGCTAAAAATAGTGATAATGTAATACCTTTTATGTTCAAAACGGGTCAAAACAGAGAAGTGAATTTTCCGAAAAATAGTCAAATCCCGTGAAAATAATCATTATAATAAAATGTAATGAGACAAATATTAAAAAACAAAAAAGAATTTAAAACTAACACACAAGTAATTAAATTACATATATGTAACACTTCCCCCCCCCATAAAGAAAAAGAAAGATTTATATAAAGCTTTCTTTTTACCATATGTTAATTATACATGAGGTGAAACAAAATTACATAAGAAAAACTCTTATGAATTATATGAAGTGTACATGAAATAATAGTTCTATACATAAGAAAGTGCATCTGCAATCAAAATGTCTTTACTTTTGATGTGCCTGATGTCAAGATTATATTCTTGTAAAAACAAACTCCAAATTAATCATTTTTGATTTTCATTTTTTATTTTGTTGATGAAAGTAAGGGGGTTGTGATCACTAAACACAACAACCGAAGGAGCTGAACTAATGTAAACTTCAAAATGCTGTAATGCCAATATTAAAGCCAAACATTCCTTCTCGATTGTTGAGTAATTTCCTTCTTGCTTATTTAATTTCTTAGAGAAATAGCACACTGGATGATCAACACCATTTCTATCTTCTTGAATCAATACTGCTCCAACCCCAACATCACTTGCATCAACAGATAATTTAAAAGACTGATTGAAATTTGGAGCTGTAAGAACCAGCGCACTTTTGAGTATGGCCTTTAACCTATCAAAAGCCTCCTGACATTTATCAGTCCAAAGAAACTTGTTTTTCTTGCTCAACAAGTTTGTCAGAGGTTCAGCAATATTAGAAAAATTGGAACAAAATTTCCGATAGTATCCAGCCATATCTAAAAATCGCATCAGTTGCTTTTTACTGACAGGCACAGAGAAATCAGAGATAGCCTTGACCTTAGCATATATAGGTTTAACTTGTCCATGTCCCACAATATGTCATACAAAAGTTACACAAGCACGGCAGAACTCACTTTTAGAAAAATTGATTGTCAAACTTGCATTAGTGAGTCTGTCAAAGAATTTCCGAATCGTGGCTAGATGTTCTTTCCAGGTGTTGTTGTAGATGATGACATCATCGATGTAAGCATCACAATCATCTAGACCAGAGGTAATCATATTCATCAAGCGTTGAAAAGTACTTGGGGAACCCTTCATCCCGAATGGCATCACTTTATATTGATAGAGTCCATCTGGAGTCACAAATGCCAAAATTTCCCTTGCTCTTTCCATTAGTGGAATTTGCCAAAATCCTTTCAGAAGGTCAAATTTGGTGATGCACTTGGCATTTCCAATTTTATCAATACAATCATCGATTCTTGGTAATGGAAATGAATCTGTTTTTGTCACAATGTTCACCTTCCTATAATCAGTGCACATACAGAAAGTTTTATCTGGTTTCGGAACAAGTATACATTGTGAACTCCAGTCACTTTTTCTGGGCTCTATGAAATTGTTCTCCAGCAAATACTGAATTTCCTTTTTCAAGTATTCCTGTTTGAGAGGGTTCATCCTGTATGAGTGTTGTTTCACAGGTTTTGAATCTACAATTTCAACGTCATGAAAAATTTTGTTTGTCCTTGTAGGAATATCTGGAAACAAGTGCTCATATTCAAATAAAATAACTGTTTAAGTTCATTCCTTTGTTGTTGTTGCAAATGTGAAAGTTTCTGGTCCAGATTTTTCATGATTTCCGAATTCCAAAGATTTGTTGCTCCAAGATCAACAGAGTCCAATTGAATTTCTTCACTTAAATCCTCAGTTTGTGGGACAAGTACAACTAAATTAACTGCATGTGTTACTTGGCTATCACTCTCAATATACTGGTACTCCATTAATTTATTTAGATCACAGTACTATTATTATAATTTAACTCATTCATTTTCTTCTTAACCTTGTAAGGGCCGTAAAATCTAATTTGAAGAACATTTTGAAGAATGAGCAAGAGAGAACGAACTCTATCACAAGACTCAAAACTTCTCTCAATTAAAGTTCTGTGAAACCATAATTTCACCTTTGACTTGAATTGCTAAGTGCCAAATTCAAGCATAACTAGCAAGAAAATTCCAGACATAAAGTTTTACCTTTGACCAGACTGGACAGATTTAGGAAGGCCAAACTGAGTAAAAAACTTTATCAAAGCTTTTACTATGGTTTTTGTTTTAATATTCCTCAAGTAATTGCCTCTGGGAATCTTGCTGATGCACACATAATGGTCAACAAATATTGGTTGCCTGACTTGGTCTTAAGTAAGGGACCAACACAATCTACCATAATTTTGCTAAATGGATTGTCAAATGCAGGAATAGGTTGCAAATGAGCCTTAGGTATCTTCTGATTGGGTTTTCCTACCATTTGACAAGTACAACAAGATCTACAAAATTTACAAACATCACTTTTGATTTTTGGCCAATAAGGAGTGAAAGTGACCTCATCAAAAGCTTGACCAATACATGTGTCAGCTAAAGGAATACTTTCCTTATCAAAATCATTCTCCAGAGCTTTCTTGCCATAGCTCTAGTAACTGCACAAGCTGGGTATAAATCAGGGAATTCTTTTTCAATTGGATCAACTTTCTGATCCAAAGAAGGCTTGTCAGTTACAAGTGGATTAACCACAACCTTGTCTCCAGCTAGGTCATTGCCTAGTAACAAATGAATGTCCTCAACAGGTAAAAGTAGGCACTATTCCAACTGTCACAGGTCCTGAAACTAAGTCTGATGACAAATTTACAGAATGGAGAGGAACATTAACAAAGCCGCACTCTACTCCCTGAATGAGAACAATCTCATTAAAACAGGACTTCTCAGAAAAGGCAAAGTACCTGATAATAAAAGACTCTGAGAAGCTCCTGTATCCCTTAAAATTTTAATAGGGATAGGATTGGCCAATTCACCCAAGAGTGATATAGAACCCTTCGACATGAATGGTTCATAATTCTCCGTAATAAAATCAGACTAGGGTTTATTAGACCCAACAAATGTATTGCTTTCAATACATGACTGTGACATTGACCTCTTAGAAATAAGAGCATTTGGGATAGGTCTATCTTGATTCTGATGCCTATATTTCAGTTTGAAGCAGTCAGAAATGACGTGTCCTTTTTTCTTGCAATAGGTACACATAGGAATAGACAAGGATTTTGAATCAAGTTTATCAGAAGCTTGATTTTTAGAAGTTGTGCCAGACTGAGTTTTAGGAGGAGTCGCATTAGGCTGAAATACCTTTCTACCAGTAGACTGCTGAGTGAAAGATTTGCCTACAACAGGAACTTTATGAGTTAAGGAATACTCATCAGCAGCAAGAGCAGCATTTTCCTAGGTTTCGATCTTATGCTCTTCAAGATGAGTCTTAATGTCATTAGAAACACAGTTCTTGAACTCTTCAAGTAATACAAGTTGTTCGAGACTTTCATAATCATGTTCAACTTTCTTGGCTAAGCAACATCTCTGAAATAACTGCTCTTTTTCTCTAGCAAATTCGACATAGTTTGTCCAGCTTCTTTTCTATAGTTTCTGAATTTTTGCCAACAAGCATCAGGGACTAACACATAACCTTTTAAGACGCATTCCTTAACCAAATCATAAGCAGCACTTTGATGAACTGACACTGAATGGTAAATATCACTAGCTTTACCAGTTAGTACACACTGTAGTAATTGAGTCCAATGCTCCCTTGGCCATTTCAAATTTTCAAAACGAGAAAAATATTTGTCTACTTCTATTTCTCTAAAAGGGGGCACTAACCTGATATTTTTTGTACTGTCAAAACTTGAATTTGTATGTGAAGTGGAAATGTGCTTTGTGTCTAAGTTCAGTGGGCAATTCATTCCACATTGCTGGGCCCTGGTATGCAAAAGAACGTTGTCCATATGATTTCATTTTCATAATGGGAATAATGAGTGTACGATTGTCAAAAGAGGAGCGTAAGTATCTTGCTGGTGTGTACACATCAGTGAGGTTGGATAGGTATGTTGGACTGGAGCCCATCAGTGAAACGTAGCACAAAGAACAAGTTTTGTGTTTGATTCTGGATCGAATGGATAGCCAGTGTAGGGTACAGAGCATGGGGGAGATGTACTCTGATCGTGGTAATCTAAGGATGATCCGAGCAGCTGTGTTTTGAACTTTTTGAAGGTTTTGGAGTAGATATCGAGACGAACCAGACAGAATTGAGTTACAATAGTCCAATCTTGAAAGTACTAAGGAACACACAAGTGTTTTAGTGGCATCAACTGAAAGATATTTGCAAATGGAGCTGATGCGTCTCAGCTCAAGATATGCAGCCTTGCATATGTTCATGACATGTTGGCGCAATGTGAGAATACTGTCGAGAGTAACACCGAGGTTTCGTACTGTGTGAATTTAATATTGGTGTTGCTGATATTTATTGTCTGAGGTAAAGGATGTGAATGAGAAAATCTTTGTGTTGTAATCAGAATGGCTTCAGTTTTATCAACATTCATCTGCAGCTTGTTACATGTCATCCATGATTTCACATCGGAAATGCACCTCTCTACACCTTGGATGGTAGCATCAACTTCAGTTGGGTGGCTCGATTTGTATATTTGGGTGTCATCAGTGTACAATTGGTGAGACACTGGATGATGATCTATGACACTTGAGAGTGGCTGAGTGTATAGAATGAAGAGAACAGGTCCAAGAACAGACCCATGTGGAACACCACAACATAGATCAACTGGTCTGGAGTGTATTCCACTTGCGGACACAATTTGTGTCCTGTTGACCAAGTAGGACTTGAACCACTGTAAGGCTGTATCATGAATGCCAAATACATGCTGGAAACGGTGAAGTAATATATCATGGTGCATTGTGTCAAATGCTGCAGACAAATCAAGGAGGGTGAGGACTGTAATCTTTCCGCTATCCAAAGCAGAGAGAGGGTCATTAACTACTTTCAGAAGATTAGTTTCAGTACTGTGGCAAGGGCAATATGCAGACTGTACATTGCTAAAAAGACTGTTTGAATTCAGATGAGATACAAGTTGGGATAGAACAACTTTATCTAAGATTTTTGACATGAATGGGAGATTAGAAACTGGGCAGTAGTTCTTTAAATCGTTATGGTCAAGTGTTGGTTTCTTCAGCAAAGGTTTTACAATGGCAGTTCTGAAATTTGATGGGAATTCCCCGGATGAGAGAGAGGTATTAATGACATCAGTTAGTGAAGGCAATACTGGATCTAAGCACTCAAGCAGCAGTGATGTTGGAATTGGATCAAGTTCACATGACTTTGGTGCACTCTTCATCACGATTGTACGTACTAAATCCATAGAGACAGGTTCAAATGCTGCTAATGGTTGCCGATGAAATTCTGTATCACAACTGTATGGTGACGAGTCACTTGAAATTATGTTGTCAAGCTTGTCTCTAATGGTTTGTACTTTGTCACGGAAGAAATTTGCAAACAGGTCCGGAAGGTCAACTGGAGAGAAGGTAGTTGGAAGTGGTGTACATTTGTTAACTGACAATAGCTTGTTAGTAATGGATATCTATGGTAGATATTGTACAACTGTATTACAGTACAGCAAATATGCTCCAGTTTTTAACGTTTTTATAAAAATCTTTTTCTAATTGGAATTTTTTCTTGTTCACACCTCTTTTTCCCTTTCTTTAACTTGTAAGCTGAACATATATCTATTATTAATGCCTTGTAAATCACCTGAAATGGCTAAAAACACATTTCCTAAGGCTATAAAATCTATCACTAATTGTTATTAATGTGGCTTCTTATTTTTCATGGCTTTAAACATGTATCCTTTGTAAAACTTTGTTCACACCATACTATTATTTCTTGTTTATCTTTAACTGTTCCTATTAATTCTAAGGTTGTCACAAATGTTATTGAGGTAATGTTTACTCATTCAACTTTCCATTTATTAAATTTCAGAAACATTAAGTTCTACATGTTAGTTATGACTAAATTCAACAACAGATAATAAGAAAATACAAAAAGGACAATAATACATGAAAATATCACCAATGAACCAAACTGTGTGTCACATGAACAACTTTTGAACTAGTACAACTACAAGCAATAATAAACAAAGGTATAAAAGGTGGGGACAGTTAGTATGTGCTTACGTGGAAAAAAAGAACTTTTTCCCCATGTTGCAGTAACAGTTAATTTCTCAATACATCCTTCATATCATCCTCTTTTGCAATTCAGCAGGAATGCCTAAATATTATGCAAATTTAGTTGTGAAATGGGTTATCTGCAGTAGAGCGCGTGTGTGTGTGATTTGGATTTTTAACATAGCTTTAAAAAATTTTCAGTTATATTGCTAAGATGTCTGCAGTGTGACAGTTTATAGTAATGTCTAGAACTGGGGCAGCATGCCGCGGACATGAAACATAATGTCCACCCAGTCAGATTATCCTGACACAGAGCTGACCAGTTTTAGCACTAACCTCTAAATGCTGAGCGCCTAGCGAGGCAGCTGTTAGTACAATTTTTATCAGTCATTGGTATGACTTGGCTGAGGTTCGAACCTGCAACCTCCCATATTGGAGGCGGATACTCTAACTACAAGGCCACCAGAGGTATCTGTGGTAGATATGACTGTATTTATGTACAATTAAAAATAACCTCCATTTTTGTATGTATGTTTGGTTTATCTGAGTGGAATTTGTTGGGTTTTTTTCCTTAATACTTATTGCCCCCCCCCCCACACCATTGTTTAACTTGTACAGTATTTGACATAAGCTAAACACATATATCTAACAACAATGTCCTGTAGGCTGTAGATTGCCCAAAATGGCAAAGCCATGTGTTTGCCAAGGCTATAAAATCTTTCTCTAATTGTACAGATTGCTATTAAAATGTGGATTTTAATTTTCACAGCATTGAACAGATATCCCTTGTAGAACTTTGTTAACTACAAATACTCCAAATTGGAGAAGAGGTTTTGGTTTGAACGGCTGAAAATCTCTATCCTGTTTATCTTTAACAAGTTCATATGTATTCTAAGATAGCCATGAATACTGTCAATGTATTCGCTTTGATTAGCGTAAGTCATGAATATTGTCAATGTATTCGCTTTGATTAGCGTACTAATGATCATTCGTCTTTCAATCTATTAAATTTCTGGAGTTCTTAGTTTGAACATGTTAATTATGACCAGATTCGACAATTGATAATAAGAAAATAAGAAAAGGACACCAATATACAAAAATATCACAATTGAATCACACTGCATTTTTCAGTCCATACTTTAAGTTAAAAATTCGTTTTTACACAATCAACATAACACATCTGCATTCAGAATTTAATGTTTCTTTTGAAACATCAGTGCTGAAAAAACAATATCGAGGCTTAACGCCTTCCTGATTGGCCATTGTTAACAAGCATAGCAGCAGACTTCAAAGTAAAAATTCTTGGCTAGTACTTAGTGATAAAAAAAGTGACAAAGTCAGTTACCTTTTTAAAAAAAAATCACTTCGTTTATTGCATGAACGACCGCGGATAGAAAGCATACTGCAATACTGTGTGGATGAATTGGGCACACTTAAAAATTACGTTACTCTCAAATAATCAGTCATTTTCTAAGTTGACTGATAAAGGTATTTGTATTTAGCGTTCATCAAGGCCATTAGACCTTCTTTCTGAATTTAAGTTAAAAGGCTAGTCTCTAATTGGGAAAACAAAGACCCATTATAGTCAGGTAAAGGGCCCTGACTTTCCTCAAAAGGGCACCAAAGTAGAAGGCTATGTGTCTGTTTAATCAAAATGTGCATAATACTTAACACATTAACCTCTGGCGCCGCATTTACGCGGCAGGAGATAGCAGCCTACTTCTGAGCTCTGTAGTGTCAAGGTCATGTAAGATACACTAAAGTGGGTGGTATTATAGGAAGGCAGACAGATGTAGCTTTACAATGATACCAAATAAGCTGGATGTTCTAGTTGCACTACAAAATACAGGGGGAAAATCGTAATTTTTTGGACCAGAGTTTTTTCCACCCAAAATTCGCCCGAGGTCGGAATCCGATTTTGTGTCCGGATTTTAGACTATTTGGCCTCAGATCTAAGACAGACTGGTCTGAACAGCACACAGACAAGCAAACCTTTGCAAAAAGTAGGATAAGATGGGCATTTGCAATAAAGAGTGGTCTCAATACGAAAATGATGGGTCCGTTAAGCTAAAAAAAAAAAAAAAGAACTCCAACTTTTACCCTTCTGCTCATGCGCAAGCAAAATAGCCAATGAAAAAACGATGTTTCTAACACAACTAGG
>JAECUM010008696.1:0-39328 GCA_016617855.1 Megalonaias nervosa | reverse complement strand
TATCGCCTTTGATCTTCTCTGAATTACTTTCTGGCTGTACAAAGACCTCTTCCAAAATGACAGATAATTCTGTGACCCATTAACGCATAAAAGTAAAGTAATTGAGAGTATCTTTCATTTCCTGTAATTGTACAATGTTGTTGGGCGGCTCATTACGAGGGTGCTAAGTGAAATATAGGCTTTAACAGTACCCGTGGTGTAGAAGCTTTTGAAACGTTTGTCAGCATCCACCTGCTAATCAGTCTGATCCTCGCACATATGATAAGGTGACGTCATCCTGGCGAGAATTGTGCGATACCATTGGGATTAAATTTCCATTAATTTAAGACATAAGTGAGAAATAATTTCAATTGATCACATTCGTTTATGTTGCCGTCTTGTATGGTGATTCTTTCTGATAACACACTGGGTTTCTACGCAGCTTCAGAGTTTTCTAAACAACGGGAAGATTTTGTCCCATCGCCGATTTTTACTATATTCCTTTGGATTAAAATCAAGGAATAATACCAAATTATTAACTGTAAATGAAAGATGTTGTTGCTAATAATGTGCATGTGGCAAAATAAATATAGTTTTCAAATATATTTATTTCTACAATTATAGGTAAATTCTCTCTTTAATGTTATTGAATGTGATGTTATTTATATATTTTCGATATACTAAAATAAGGAGAAAATAAATATAAAATGCATTTCAGGATATCATATGAAAAGGATCCTCCAAACGTCTGCAACGACCGACATTTGATTTTTACTAGGATTAAACAAAATTCTTATTATAGCTCATATCAATAAATTATATATTTAGATAACTACATAATTATTATGTTTGTGTGAGGTAGCTATTATTATTATTATTATTATTATTATTATTATTATTATTATTATTTCTGACCATAAGGTTCGATGCAAAGCAGTTTGTATAAACTTATCATGAGTTCATTTCCGTAGTATATGACTGCCTATTACATGACATATTAACAGTTTTCACTTCACCTTTTATTACTGATTTTGAAATCTAATCATATCAAGTTTATACTTTATACTGAAATTTCGTCATTTTAAGATGTATTTGATTCATAATAATGCAGCAAACATTTAAATGAGGTGAGGATTGACTCTTCAAATTTCATGTAAAAGAAGAAGAAAACCCAAACAAACGAGTTAGCAGTGTGTGCAGCATTGAACGTTTGAAATAAGTTTGCTTTGGCCACAAATGTTATATCTGATCATTAAAAAAATATAGAATTATCTTGTATTATGTCAATGCTTTCCTTTGACAACATGAAGATAAGTTCAAGAACTCCTATTAATTTCACAGGGGTGGTCGCGCCAAGGAAACGGTATCTATAAACTGTATATAGAAGCAATCATCAAATAAATTTGCATCCACTTGAAAAGGCTTGCTGACTTTTATCAATCGGCAAAAGTTAACAATTTAAATTTATGTCACTTAAAATGGTAAATGCGTAATTTTTGGGGGGCTTCTATTCAGGTGTGGGGGGTTGAATAACGCCAATCACAAGTTGCACTAAGAACCATAAAATACAAAGATTGAAAGAAAGAAAAAATCTTCACTGAGAATGGAAAATTATAAGTTAAAGATGCAATATTGTCCACTGCATTTGGGAGATATATCTGATTTCAGAAACAACTTTTTACTTACAATAATAAGACGCTGTAAAATGAAAAAGAAGACGATCAATTAAAAAAAGGATAGATGACTCCATTTTCATCATTAGTATTGATGATCCGTGAAATTTAGAGATAATTAATCGAAGACGAATAGTTTTCAGATTGGGTTCTTTGTTTCCATTTTTTGGGGTAAACTAATATTAATTCATGCTGTTGCACCCAAATCTTTTGATGGCGAAAATAACACTTTTGAATTGTTAAGTATCCTTTAACAGGAAGGTTATTGTCATTGTCAAATTAAGTGCCAGTGTAAAGCGGTGTTACTTCACACCGGTACGCCATGTTAAAACCTTCGTAGACATCTAAATATCAATTGTCCTTTTGTACACCGATGACGTCTACTCCTTCCTAGAACAATATTAGTTCTCAATTTACAAAACGTGTTGAGATTCTTCAATTTCTCCATTACAACAATATTATAGGCCGTTCTTAAAGCGGAAGATTTCAAAAATATGGTAAATATTACAAACATATATAGGACATACTTACCGCCCGGATTTTGTGATGACCATTTCTGTTCCAATTTCATGAAACTTTTCCCATAGTTCTTTTCCGTCCAATTCCACTTTAGGGTCATCTTGTACGTCCTGCTCTGGGGGTTCCAAACTCCGTATGGGTCTGGGGTAGTGATGTGCGAGCAGATCTGCGGGGGTGAGCGGCGAAGACCTAGCCACCGTTTGCTGCAGCTTGGGAAGCAGTGACCCCGTGGGTAGGGCTGCAAACCCTGGGAGGTAGGGACCAGATTGGCCAAGTAAAGAACTCATTCCTGCATAGTCCGATGGTCTGGGGAATAGAAATGGATTGTAAGCCATTTGCGATATATCCGGGTTGCTTCCTGGGAAAATCATTGGAAATGTCAAGTTAAAATCCACAGAACGATGAATAGAACACTAGATGTTTAAACATTGAATAGTTTTTAGACCAGAGATCATTTGTAGTGAGTCCATGGACAGGAGCTTTACCCAGTATAGTCAATACAATATGGTTCGCTACTGGTGCGTGTTCGTGCTGCGAAGTCAACTTCCTATATTTTGTACGAAATAACACCAACAAATTCTTTCAACAAGTGTCGAAATCACTAGACCTGAGTTTTAAGATGAAATGTACACACTATGGATTAACCGTGGTGCTCTATCAACGGTCGAAACTACACTATATTAACTTACGAAAATACAGTGCCATTCTAAAGAGGTGTCTCCTTTCTAATTGGCTAAACCACCACTCCTGAGCCAATCGTTGACAAAAAGAGGCGTGTTAGAGACGCCGACGAGTGCAATCAATATTTCACCGCACTGGAGTTGACTTTAACGGTTTCGAGTATCAAATCAGATAGCGTGACGAGACGTCAAGCAGATCTCACTCTGAGCCAATGGCTTGCTAGATTATCTGTAAACATGGTAAGAATGCTGATTTATTTCTTCCCCCCCACAAAAAAATCTGTAAATATCATATTTTCTGCTCTAAGTATATAAAACAGACTTGGAAGCACTTCAGCGAAGGTACGAATGTACTACTTTTGGCTTTGAATTTAAGTTAACATCGAGTTCAAGCAAAACTTTAAAGGTTGTACATTTCAAAAAGGTGAAATATCTACCACGCCTACTTTATATATGAGTGACAGAAGTTAGGTGTAAAATTGCCAAGTAAATGTACGACTAATAGTTTTAATGTATTACTAGTGCTACTTAAGTTCACTTATCAAATTACCTACCCGACTGTATATATAGTCAGTTTTACGTTTCCACACTTCATTGAAATGGCCAAACTGAATAGAACGTACAATGTATTTTTTTGTAAATGTACAGATGTTAATTTCAGTTTATAGCAATACAAAAATAAGCATGTCAGTGTATTTAATTTTTTTCGCCGATTCATAAGTGGGCGTACCTGTGATTCAATCACAGACAAGTAGACTAGGGGTGTCAACGTGTATCAACCTCAAAGTTGATCTGAACGAAAGCTTCTAAGTCCCAAAGGCGCCAGCTCAAGGACTTCAACAATAAAGAAAAACAAGTCGACATCGGGGACTTAACACTTTCGATCAAGTATGGGTTTTTAACATATATAAGAAAATGTTGTATAGAAACGTCTGCATATAATTAGTCAAGAAAACGTGAGCGAAATTAATACATACTCGAATCTTTTGAAGCAAGGACAATTTTTGATATCCAGTGACGGCTGTATTAATAAATAATGAAATTTAATCAAATGATTTCTACGCATGCGTTAATTATCAGTAACTATAACTTTTCTCTATCTGTCTGTCTCTCTCACACACATACACACACGCTCGAAACACTGGAAAATTACTGTTTTGTAGTTTTTAACTGCTCCTTTTATGTAGTTATAACGTATACTAACCATCTATTATGTATAATGGTATTAAACAAGTATGTTAAAAAAAACAACTTATTCAACATTTCTGGTAATAAACTATGTCTATATTTGGTATAATCCAAAAAACGCAATGAAAATATAACTGTCATGTTTAAGCATGTACATGATCATATCCTGATGACGATACATATTAAACAAAAGTCATCAGCTTTAGTTATTGGATATATTTTTGTATCGATGTAGGAAACGGACGAAAACACTATTATAATTTGATTAATATGTTGTATAGATGTACATAGAAGTTTCATGGACGAGAAGGTAAACAATAAAGCTAAAAATGCAAAGATAAATAAATAAATATAATAAGAAAGAATATGTATGTAATAGCATTTGAAGGCACGTTATTACAATGGTGGATTAACCTGTCGACAAATGCGGTGAGTACTAAAGACAAAGTTCTGAAAATGGACCAAAAACTGAAAGACAAATCCTTCCAGAATCAATGTAAACATCAAGTAAGAGAGAAACAAATAGATCAAAACAAAAAAAAGTGAAATAAATAAAAATGAAAAAGTAAAAAAGGAGATATTGTTCAGGAATACAACTGGGTCTGTAAAATCATATTAGTCAAAATCAATAATGTAGTATTAGGACCTATAATAATGACAATAATAATAATAATAATAATAATAATAATAATAATAATAATAATAATAATAATAATAATAATAATAATAATAAATTTGTATCACGAGAGAAATAAATATCGGGAAAAATAAATCCAGCTAATGTTAACGTCATGTTAGCAACGACCTCCACTGAAATGTTTGCAAATGACTTCTATTTATAATAATAATAATAATAATAATAATAATAATAATAATAATAATAATAATAATAATTATTATTATTATTATTATTATTATTATTATTATTATTATTATTATTATTGTTGTTGTTGTTGTTGTTGTTGTTGTTGTTGTTGTTATTGAAAGACAATTGTTTCTCATTTTGTAATATCAGGTTTTTATTATTATGCATGTCTGGACGATGTCTTAAGATTTTGTTTCATAAACATTTTCTGAGATATTTTTGAGAGAGTGTCAGCTGGGATATTGATTCATATAACTAATCAAAATAATCAAGACAGAATATGTTTGATAGAGAAAACAAAGTATGACATTTATCTATTAAAAAATTAGTAATAGCTTAAAAAATAAAGATTTTACATAAATAAACAAAAAGCAAAAAGTAAATAAGAATGAATGAATGAATGAATGAATGAATGAATGAATGAATGAATGAATGAATGAATGAGTCTCATTATAGATCAAATTCTTTTCCGTTTATTCTACACTCAACTGGCCCCATAAAAAACACTTATCACCGACAATCTTTAAAACAACTTAATTTTAACTGTTTTCTTTCAATCAAACTTCTTTAATTAACCCAAATCAGCTTTAGATAATTGTAATACAATTATCTATTATCATTACTTCACACTCCGGCCTTTTGTGTCCAGTTTGACGTTTCGGTGATGACTGTGTAACAGTCTTGATTAGTTCATCTAACCTGTTTTAACGCCATAGCTCCCTATTAGACCCGAAAAAAAAAACTATTGTTAAAATTTTATAGCACTTCCCTCTCACAGTCTTGGACCTTCGGGGGATAAGAGGAAGGAACAACAGTTCGTCGCCATCTTTGTTGATAATTCTTTTCCTGGCGAGATTTTATGATAGTAAATGTTTGCGATGCGTTTTTAGTGCAGTATAAACTCCGTGGAATACAAGAGGGTTAATTCAGAGAACTGAGTGATTATATGAGGGTTTCACAAGGAAAAACACAATCTGGAAATCGGATTTAGCTGAGAATGTGAACAATTGTTAAAGGATATTGTGGTGGAAGGGATTATCGAAGATGATACAGATATAGTCAGATTAAAACCGACAGCTAGGACAGCCACTAAAATGTCCGATATCTTTATTGATTGTCTGTAAATGGATGTAAGGCGGAGAGCTTACTTGTATAAGAACGGAGGACGTCTGTTTTTATTTTCCAATCATCGCCTTGCATCCAAATCCACCTGGTCGCATTTTTTTTTCTGATGTAAATTATACAAGCGCATAACACAGTGATGTAAATCGCAAGCAATTTTAAAATTTGTAATGCAGTGAAATACCAGTAAGTGTAGGTCTATAATGTATATTGATATGTCACGTGACCTTTTTCATTGGTATTGTCTGCTAAGTAAAAAAAAAAAAAGTCATATCACAATGAAAAATACACAAGATCGAAGCTACCAATATATATTTAAGAACCGATTGGATCTACGTGCATTTTATAATATGGTTATTTTAAAGAATTTAATGCACATTATTTTGATTTAAAACATTGACATCAAATGATTGAATTAAAATTTTTGTCGGTTACAGCTGCCATGGCTCATCGAAACAGTTATTTGTATTTTGGCAAAATTATTGTTTACCTATCGTTATTTTCAATTTTATATCTAAGTCTGGATTTTTGGGTATGTAAATATTAGAATAATGGTCATTTATCAAATGCTGCGATGTTTTATTATCAACGAGAAATGAAAGACAAATATTAATTTTTGTATTGCATACACTTCATATATATCACAAAACCTGCTGAGTCTACAAAAACACTAGCTCTCATAATGTCAATGTAGAACGCCTTTATGGAAAGGTTTCTTCACTGATTCATAATGTTTTATCATTGTATTTAATGCTGAATGAATGAGTAATTTATAATTAAATATTTAAATTTACAATATCCCGTTATTGCCAGTTCTCTATGAGCCTGTTACACGTCGGGGGTATTATATAGAGAGGCTTATATCTTGTTATTTAAAATCATTTGATTTTCTTTAAGGTAAAAGCTAGAAAACAAACAAAACAAAACATAAGAAATTATACAGCGTTAGGTAGGGCTACCGAATATGTTGTATCTGAAATAAAGATGTCAAAGCCTTTTGGTTATTTGCTCGCAATAAGATTCATACAAGAAATCTAAGGAACCACAGTTGTAATTCCTGTTTACTTACATTGTATTTAAATATAAATTTAATTAACCAGATATAATGTAAACTTCCGATTTTTTTTTGTTGAAGAAACAGATGTAGTAAATATTCATCTAACCAGTGATTATGTGTGGGTTTTTTTAAAAAATTAATACGTTCACGTTTTGGCACGAATTTTTTATTGTATGTTTTAACATTAAAATATCCATTCAGGTGTTATGTATGTATGTATGTATGTATGTATGTATGTATGTATGCATCTATGCATCTATGTATATATATATATAATGTTCACTGACCCGTGCCATATCGTTTTTTTTAGTTTGCTGTATACCATGACGTGGCGAAAGTTGACAGATCTTTTCATGTATAATTAATAACAATCTTTTGTCAGTTTCATTATTGAAAATGTTGATTTAATGTTGCGTAATTGATGAACATGACGTAATGTTTGTATAATAGTTAGTGACCAATTATTATTCTCAATTTTAAAACATCATTACATCCACAGGCCTACAGAAACATCATTGCATCCACAGGCCTACAGAAACATGGCGAATTAACAAAAGTCTCAAAATCGTATAGCGGGTTTTGTAAAGAAAAGACTTGCAAGGCTCTACCATATGTTAAGCCTGTTTAGCAAATGTGACTGGTATTAAATCACATCTGATCAATGTAATCCCCTATAAACCAATCAACATTATGCCAGTCTAATCGTCATTCACCCACCTGAGCACGGTGATTAGCAGGTGCTTGATAAAACAGGGATGTATGATTGGACATTGTTACTGTATTTAGGCCTGCCAATCTCATCGGCGCCAAACTCTGGGGGAGCATAGAGGAAAGCACTACTCCCTGCAACTGATATTTTTGTAGGTGTCATAAACAATCAGGAATCTGGTCAGTGCAACACCAAGATCAAGGGGTCTGATCAGGACCAGTCCTTCGAAAACTTTCTAGTAAGCATTGTGTCAACGGGAAAAGTCACGTGCTATGACATATCACAATATCTACAGAAAAAGGAAACCCCAAATTTTCGACACTTTTTTTCAAATTGAAAAAACAAACAAATGAACCAAAAACCCCCCACAAAAACCAAACAAATGTTCTGTATGTTTAATTTAATTGTTTGTCTGTTAGTTTTAAATATTTTTATTTCATTACATGTTATTGTAATGTAACATTGTATGCTGAATTTGACCTTGTCCAGAACTGAGTTCATTTCTGCTTAACCTGATTGACTTTTTTCCCTTTATTTCATTTATATAAACAACTAATAATAGCTGCATTATTCTCTATATGTATGGTCTTATTATCGGGATTATTATTCAGGTAAACAAAGAAGGAGTAAATACGTTGATCAGGGTCAGGGTTTTGGAGATTCCTAAGTGAATTTTATAGGCTATTGTGTTGTAAATAAACAAGGCTCATTATGGCATTCTAGAAGGTTATTTTCCATTAGGTAATGGTTGTTTTTAGAAAATGTTAATTGTGACCTGAGGTCAAACAGAGAACTATATTATCTTGTGACTGTGAGGATTTTACCAGTCGTGTTTTAACATTTATCACTTTAAGTTGTATTATGTTGTGACCAGTTTGGGCTGAATTTTATTTTCTTCAAATTACTGAATTCAAGTGATTATTTTCTCTGGAAATATAAAGGTGCTCTGACAAAATTCTTGGATCAAAACATTCATTGGAATTTATACTGAATTCAAATCTGGAATAATACTTCTGTGATTCAACAAGAGACTATTGACACATCAGTACTTCGTAGGCTATAACAGACATGTCATCGCCTTCAATTTTTTATCTCTTCGGGACTTGAATTGAGTTTTATTCAGGACTTTTTATTACTAGGACTTGTGTCTTTAATTCTTGGATTAATTTTGGATTTAATTCGCAATACTGTAAGTTCTTTTGTCTCATTTTTCACTTTGTATTCTATGGAAATAAATTATTTGTTAAATTTTACAAAGCTTGTTGTCTTCACTCTTTTCTGTTACTTATTTTAAGAGCATAGACTCCTAACACACACACACACACACACACACACACACACACACACACACACACACACACACACACACACACACACACACACACACACACACACACACACAAAACAAAAAGCAACCCAAAACAAAAACAAAACAAAACAAAACAACCCCAACAAAAACAAAAGTAAAATCAATCCCCGCCAAAAACCAAACCCAAACAAAATAATTCGTTACATCATATACCAGCTAAACGAACAGTCGGATATTTTTGCTGTACTGAACAGATGTATAAGAACTGTTACAAATGCCAGTAAAACAAAAGTTTGAATATTGTACCTCATTCCAAATTTACGTCTTTTAAACTAATTTATCATATTACATCTTACAAAATCATTTCAATTTTTTAAAATATGCTTTACAAACTTGATTCAGAATATTATTAAAATATGCGATGAATCCCCCCCCCCCCAAAAAAAACTGAAGAGTGTAAAATTGTAAAAAAAATAAAATAAAATGCAAAACATATTGGTATATGCTACGAACAACGGAGAAAATAACAGAATTCGAAATGCTGGCAAGTGCTTTAATGTATCAATAAGTACAGTGCACTGTTGTGTTCATAAAGCGATTAAGTTTAAATACTTTGATCAGTGAATGCATCCACATTTGATGGCAAATTTGGCAGCATTTACTGTCGGAAAACATAAATAATTTACAAATTTCTGGTATTCAGCCTTTTCGTTTTCGCCTAGTTATACATAGATAGATAGATAGATAGATAGATAGATAGATAGATAGATAGATAGATAGATAGATAGATAGATAAATAGATAGATAAATAGATAGATAAATAAATAAATAAATACATACGTACATTCATATATACATACATACACACATACATACATACATACATACATACATACATAGAGAGAGAGAGAGACTTTATGACTTGCTTCCCACTATAGTAATAGGATGACTATATTCTCGTGTCAGGTACGAATTAAATATTAAAATAACTTAAAATAATCTTCACCCAGGCGTTAGACTGGACACATTTCTTAACATAATAGTTTGGCAAAAATGCAGTCAGTGTGAAATAACATAAACTCTCGAAGAGGTACACATTCTTTATGTGGTCCTTGAGAATGATGGTAGTAAAACCTTACTGTTAATGCTTCGATTTGATGTTGCCGGAACCAAATATTTTATTACAGATTGATTGAGTTGGAGTTCTTTTTGTCTTGTATTTGTTATCGGACTGTTAAAGGAAGGTGTGCACTTTGACAAAGATTTTATAGACATTGGCATATTGTAGAAATGGTTGATTCCTTTGATTCGCCTTTTTTGCCATCGGTGGAGTTGTTTACATAATGATTTTATAGGAAGTCTGTTTCCATCGATGAACAGATTGCGCTTTCAGTTAACGACATGTTTCACAAAAGATGATATATAAATCGGTTATAAACCACAGGAAAGAGATATAAAACAAAAGTATTGTTAGTAAGTGTTGTGTATTAATTTTGAGTTAAAAGACTTTAATTACACCCCAGGATCGCGTTTGTGTATTTTTCATAAGAAACACTATACGGAATTCCTTTCATCTTCATTGAGATGAAGTAGGCATCAAGAGATTTTAATACAGGCAATGTTCTTTATATTTACTTAACATTACACCGTAATCAGTACCACCCTCGTCGTCAGTAATACTACTTCTATCACAATCATCGCTGACATCATTATTATTATCACCACCACAATCATAATTTTTAAACATTGCAGTTTTCAGTATAATAAGTGGCCTTTTCCTAGTCTTCGTAATGAGTACGAATGAGTCATTCTGTTATAAATGTCAGTACTCCTGTCATCCGTTACGCTGTTATTTTTGTCTGTCGTTTTCGACATAATTATCGATATCATCATCATTATCGCCATGACATCGACTGTCATCTGCGTTATCATCGTCCTTTTTGTTACCATTGTTGTCGATAGTGTCAGCATCGTCCACGCACCGTTCAATCGCCATTTCAAATATATAACACCGACATCATCTTCGTTGCCGCCTCCTCCGTCATCTCATTCAATCCTTATGATCAAAATCATAATCGTCATCATCATCATTATCATCATCACCACCATCGCTATTGACGGTAACCGAAAAAGCGACATCAGGACTATCACCAAGACCACGATTTTATCATGATAAATTTTATTATTTAATATTATACAGTTCACAATATTCGTTATCACCGTCGTCATTATTACAATTACCGTCTTCATGATCACTTCATGTTGTCGATATCTTAATGGAGAAGGATCATCTGAAGTTACGAGTTCTTTAAATTAATGAAAGCGGAAAATCACAACAACAACAACAACAACAACAACCCCTACAGCTAGTAGAACATCCTCACTCATAATCTATCATAATATCAGGTAGCTGCAGTAGCGCCTTGATTAACGTGCCAGACTAGCAAGCAAAATGTACTAAGTTTAAATCCCGCCCAGATCAGTACAGGTCGTCTGCTCTGGTGTGTCCCTGGGCAAATACTTCACTCCCATTGCCTCGACATTAGGTATCCTTTCATGTGCTGATGAACCATTAAACACCAAACAGACAATAACGTTACTTGTGACTTGTCATCATCAATCTATCGAAAAAAAAAAAAATACAGTATTTTCAATGTTCAACGATGAAATTACATATGCAAAGAGGAATTCCTCGAAGGTCTATGTTCAAAAATAACAGGAATGGTTAATATCGCATTGATTCTATGGCGCTCGAGAAGGAAGATATAATATGATTACGACGTGAGTTTTATTGATATCTGCAAGTAAATATTGTTGATACAAGCCTAGAATTGTTGACACCACGCTGTCAAATAACGTCTTCGTACGGATAATGTCGTGCCCGACCAGTTTGTCTCAACAAACAAACTAAAATCTAATTGCAATTATCCTTGTGAAAATGAGAGCTTATCATAATAAGTTGAGAGATTTTGTTTACTCCAAAGGCGGATATAAAATTTAGATGGCGCAACGATATGTATCTTTGGCTAGATAGTCTTTCTGTGATTGCTCCTTTCATATCAATTGAGAAGCCATACGACTTTAATATCATATTACGAGTTACACCGTTTGTTTTATAACTCAGAATGCAAAATTGAATAAAAAATATATCCGGGATATAATTAGCGAGAAAACTTTGATGAATTACTTAGTATACAAAGAAGGTAGATGGCACAATTTCTGTGTAACTATGTTGTTGGAAATAGGAGAAATTATATCGTTGATACACGTCTTTATTTGGTGACTCTTGTGAAATAAAGAGACAAGTAAATGAATAGCAAATATCAATTGAGTGGTAGATAGAGCAGAACAATGGATTTCTGAGCAAACGTTTTCGTGCCATCATTTCAATAGAAAATAATTTCTGTGCATAAATGAGCCTAAATAAATAATTACAGTAATCTGAAATTTTAAATTTTAGGGCAAACCAAATTTTTTTTTTTTTTACTAACAAACTTAAATATTTTGTATAATAACAAAAAGTGCAAAAAGGTGTTCCTAAATAAAATAAAGACTATTGAAAGTGATCTCTATGTTTTTGTTTCAAGTATAGGTTTGCATTGACCAATACTCATTGGGACAATACTATTCGAGAAAACTTAAGTTATTCGGTATCAGCAATCCTTTGAAAAAAAATATTTTTTAAATAGTTTATTTCCAGTTCGATGTGTTGATAGCTTTTGTAACATAAATTATGCGCATTGATCGAGCGCATGATATCTATCAAATTACCTTTTCTCAAACGTTCATTGGGTCTCCCGTGTATTAAAGAAATAGACGCCTGATCACACTGGCCTCCGTATAGAACAGGAGTGCTCCGAATTAATCATCCGTTCTAGTCGCTGCTTCCGTGCTCGCTTTAGACCCTTCTAAGTATAACAGGCCATTATGGTGCGAATGGAGGCAATGTTTACTGAAATTTCACTCTCCGATTAGTGCAGATTTGAGTGCTTTAAATGCTTACTAGACGATATAAGCAGCAGTAACATCAGACAAGAACTACCGTATGCGACAAAAAGAGTTATCGGCTGGTAGACCTAACAAAACAAGATAATTTGACATATAAGCTAATCACCTACATAAATTAACACAAGGATTGAGACCGTTATAATTTTTACCGTACTATGCTGGTGTCAATGAAACCTCTAATTCTGACCTTATTAAAATTTTAAACTTGTAAAAACAGTCTATTATTTCAATCATTGGAAATAACTGACGCATCGATGTGGTCGCTCTCCTCTTCGTGGTCGTCGTCCTCATCATCCTGATCTTCTTCTCCTAAACTCTTTTATAAGAGAATCTTCTCACTACCACCAACATCTTATCCATGGAAAAAAATTAAACATCGCCTGACACTATACATTTTACATAATTATACATTTCGAGACAGAGAGCGAGAAGGGCTCGAAATCTCGAATTATTAATTCCCTACATCGACATACAGCGCTGCAATTTCCATGCCAATTTCGCCTGAAATTGAACATGCGATGTTGTTTTCAGGTTCTATGGCGCGCCTCGTACTGGCGTTCGTCACCTTGTGCAGTGTTCGCGTGCATTTCTTGATGGGTTTTGACAATTACTAAACTGAATCCGTCGCCAGCTATTAAGGTTGCTAGTGAAATAGACACTTCTTTGGTATAAAGACCAGTTATTGCCTCGGAGATTTTAACCAAATAACCCCTTAATCTAGCGCCGTTGAAATTAGAAATAGTTTCTCCCAGCTATCTCCAAGTATCTTTTAGTTGCAGCGGAGTTTTAGCTTGATGACTGGTGATTAAGGTATTATAAAATAGTAATTTCAACCCTTGTCAAACCTCTTAAAAGTTGACAGTAAAACAGTGGAAGAGAGGGTGCGTTAGAGATACCATAATGTAATTCCAAGCGTTGGAAGACATCGAGCCGCCTCTTTCGAGTCATTTTACGGCCCTTTTCCATCTTGTGATATTATTCCAGATTATAACGTCGTTTTCCTGATAACAGTGTCTGCGGAAGAAACTGCGCGCATGAAAAAGCTTGAGGGTGATACGTGACGATCTCACTAAAGGGAGGGGTGGTGGTGGTGGTGGTGTGTGATTTATTCCAAAAATGCTAGGAACAGCTATCTTTCCGATAATCATTAAAAGAAGCTGAGGTTCTCTCAGTACGGTCGCCATGGTGGAGAGACTTGCATGCATTCTTCTACAAGTTTTGGCGACAAGGGGAAGGGTGCTAGAAAGGCTTTTATTTTGGACTTTTGAAAGAAACGAACAGTAACAAATAAACAGCTAAAACAAAGCTATATAAAGCACCGCAAAACTTAATAAATTAAAATATAAAAAGAAATATGAATTCTGCAAAGAAACAGTGGCCTGCATAGTCGGGGTTTACTAATTCTACAATATCTTGAAACTTTCATGTGGAATTATGCAAAACGGTCAATTTATGAACACCGATCTATAATACAACATATGTTTGTAAGTAGTCTTCCGAGTGTGTGTGTGTGTGTGTATGTGTATATATATATATATATATATATATATATATATATATATATATATATATATATATATATATATATATATATATATATATATGTGTGTGTGTGTGTGTGTGTGTGTGTGTGTGTGTGTGTGTGTGTGTGTGAAAACATAGTACAATTCTGCCATATTAAGAGTGCTTCAAACTTAGCCAGGAGAGAATTTATCATGTAATTATTTTTACCACGTCACGTAGAAAGAAAAATGACACTTAAGGTAAGTACTTTGCAGCAATTTGTCGGCAAGACTAAAGTTTCTACCTAACATAGAACTAAAAATTATGACTGCAATCTCACCTCTGTCCGGGTGGGGTCGAGTGTCGGGCTCGGTCTATGTGGGTATGTGAGACAGCTTTCCAGTAGATTCCCGTGGGTCTGTTATTTTTCCCGGGGTTTACTGTTCGTCACGTATAACATGTCCTTAACTGAAAACTGACGTTAAGCCCACACTAAAAGATCTGGTGAGGAATTTACTATAACAGTCCATCATCAAGCGTGTATTTCTTGCTTTATTTATAGTGTAAAAAATACATTTAATGTAGAACGGACAACATGATTTCGTTCAAAATATTTTTAAAACTCAACTTGGAAAGATTATTTACGTCTGAAGTACCCACTTTTGTTTTTGTTTGTACGAGAAATATTATCTGCCTGAATTATGTAAAGTGCCAAGAATAACGTATATATTTTCATATCAAGTGTTTGAATCCATGTTTCACAAACCTGCGTTGATTTAGTCGATTTTTGTCACAAGTTAAAACACAAGGACATTTAGTGCAAGTTCTTATTTCACAATCGACGCTGTTTCCTTGTACAATTTAAGCGTAAAGTACGCAGCAACACCTTTGTCCTGTCATCGCCCATTCGTGGCATGGTTACACAACGGTTCTGTGCAACATTCTGGTTTACTGAGTGTTTACAACACCGGTAGAAACACCGATGCGAGAACATGTTCGCTCCTGTTTACCGGAAGAGACCGGGTCTTTAGAGCTTTCGACACGAAGTTGACCGTGTCCTTTGTTAAAACGCAAAGCACATTTCTTCACAGCATATTCACACATTGTTTTATTTGTTCCTGATATATTTCTCTGTATATGCTAAATTGTGAAACGAAAATTTGAATAAATGGCAGAATGAATTTGCCATTAAACCCTTCAAATGTCTACACCACACTTACGGCTTTTGCACAGAAAAAAGAAACAACAGCATTTGTGCTAATATTGTTAATTTTATACATATTTATACCATATTTTGTACGGAAAATAAATAGATTTTTTGCAACAAGTTTTCAGGTAACTCTGATCACTCCCATATAAAACTATTGGCCCATCACAACACGAGTAATAAATAAATATAAAAAATATACAAAAATAAATAAAAATATTGTTTCTAAAGAAAACTTCAAACATAAAATGATCCGTAGATATTTCTCACAGGACTGAATGGATACAGTTATACGCAACATATTTATTTTTCATTGCATGATACATATGGAATGTCGGTGGTTTAAATTAATTGTAGATACATCATTTAGTGACAAAAACATTAAATTCTTTGTGTTTTGAAAGTCTCTTTATTAAAGCTCCTTCCTCTGTTTTTTGTTTTGTTGACAGCTTGTTAATGTGTCATTATTTGCTGCTATTACGACTTTTGTCGCGTTCGGGCGTTTTTTGTCACTTAAGTAAAGAAAAATGACCTTTCCACAATTACGATAAATACCATTTCTTGTTAAACTGAACGCTTTATTCGGTTTTAATACCAAACAAACCAGAGAAACAATGCATTGTAATCATAGGTATAACGTTAAGTTAGGATTTTCAGAAATTGAGAGAGAGAGAGAGAGAGAGAGAGAGAGAGAGAGAGAGAGAGAGAGAGAGAGAGAGAGAGAGAGTCACTGTATGTATATAACAAAAAGGTTAAATATGAAATATATCCTAAAATTGCCGGGGAGGTGAGTGATGGTATTGAATCATATATTCCAAGAATAAGAAAAGATGTAATTGCTATTCAGATTGTTCGTATTTCGATTTAGAGTGAAAAAACTTACCAAATCTAAACAAATTATTAAGGTGTCAACATACATTTTACTTAATGAACATTGATCTAACTTTCAAAAAATGCAAACCAAGTTCTGAATTATGGTCCAATTTTGAGCTTAATATATAAAGGTTAATTTTAATAGTTTTTGTATTATATACTTTTATATTTACAGTTAGAATTATTTGCTTGCTAAACAAGGTTTTTGAATTACTTTTAAGAACAAATTTGAACTTTTTTCTTATTTTAACTGAGACCGAGTTCATAAAGAAATTTAAAAGGCATGTATGGTAAGCAATTCAAGAGAAAATAAAATTTGAAGATTCACAAAGTTTATTATCTAAAATAATTGCATATTTACAGCCTCGGAAGCGATGAAACAAAGAGTTTTCATTAATTTCTTTCATTTGCATCATAACTTATAAATTCGTGCAAAATGGAATTATATATATTATATATATATATATATATATATATATATATATATATATATATATATATATATATATATATATATATATATATATATATACTATATATATATATATATATATATATATATATATATATATATATATAAACCATTATGTAACTCCCATACACCAGCGCCCTGACCTACTCGGGGATGCGCTCATAAGCGCAACAGCATGACAATTAGTCCTTACGAGCCGTTATTCGTGGCATGGGTTCGAGTCCCACGTGAAACAAATTATAACTCTCTAACCTGTACAACAGTGTTTGGTTTCATAATACTAACCAGAAATACCGCCCCACCAGATATACAGGTACATAATCTTATGCATCGATCGATAGATTTGATTTGAGTAAATTTATATCCAGTAATAAATTTTCTTGAACAGCAATTGACCTTAATGGGTTTATTGTAATGTAGATTTGATTTTTAATATATCTTTTGCATTTCATTTATCAAATTGATTTACCACAAGAAGATTTTAAAGGTTTCAAAAAGTATGCAGGGATAGATGACCGCTATGGATCGAAAAAAATGAATGTTGCGATTTTGGGTTTGAATTGCAAACGCCGCAGAGCATATTGTCTGTTAAATTATTATCGATTTAACCTACTCGTATTTTTTTTTTCTGTATTACTGTATTTCGCGATGTGTACATGGGAATATGTAAAAAGTAAGAGTCGTCACTCGATAAAAAGAAGTAGACAGAATTCGGATATGACATAATTTCAATTTAAAATGTATGCCACCCCCCACCCCTCAAGATCTTTGAAGCATTAAACAATAAAAGTTAATCAATGTTCTTAAGTCTAAAAACAAACCCAACTCTGTATTAACTCTAGATTTTAGACTGGCACTTGTCTTGCTTTACATTCGTCTACTCTGTGCTGTAAAACTGGAATGCACCACAACATGTCGCAGTCTTTTATATTCTGATTTTTATTTTTGAACTAGCACTGACTTTTGAAATCGGTGTCTATAAAATTAGTAAAACTGAAATTTGTATTTTCATTTTTTTTCTTCTTAGAAATGAATGGTGCAGTATAGCAGACCACACTTTATATTTGCAACCAAATGTTCCTTATTGATAATGACCGGTACCAGACATGTGGCATATTTACCCAGTCGATGACATGGGTCTTTAATTCGTCAAAGATTTAATCAAAAATCACCCTTCCACTTATTGCTCAGATCGATTAAACAGACTGCCGACGAGTTCTCACAGACAGTAAGTGTCTTCTAGATGATAAAGAGATAATGTGAAACTATATCAACGATATGGCATTTCTCCCTTATCACAGACGAATCTCCAGAATTGAGCTAACCACGCCTACTTACATGCGTAACATTTCTCTGTCAAACTTAGGTCTTTTCTTGTGAAAATTGTATCACTTTGTTATAGATATATTTTTGGTTGAGAATGCAGATTTCATTAAATTTGCATGAAAAATAATGAGGTTATTAAACAATGAATGGATACATGCAAACTGTCCAGGTGTCTAACTATTACGGCCGCAGACGATCTCGTATTCACACAAGCTTAGCACATCATGTGTCATTATATAACAGTCATGCTGGCCGGGGCAAGATTGACAAGTGGCTCATTGGAATTTCAAATCCATTACAAATGACTGAAAGGTGGTTGCAGATAGGCGGAGTTTGGGGATTCCTCAATTACCTCATAAACTGTGATTTAGGAATTACTGTCATCGATTACAGCATCAACTTCAAGAAGATAGTTCTTGAAAATACAGGTATACACTTAGTGAATAGCTGGCGTTTTACTACCTGTGTATCTGGTTTATGTTTCGACTGTCGGCAAATTGTTTGTGACCATGACAATATACCACGGCCATTTTCATGCATGGAGTTTCACTGGAAAAGTGATATTGATAATTTTAATCCCTCTAAGGTTATTCACATCAGTTTGCATATTTGAAAAGAATCGATAAACCGTTTGCGCATCCATAGGTCCTACAACGAGCAAGAACGGAATACGATATAACAGTAAATAGCGCTGAATCATAAAGACCCAATTTTGTCTAAGCAGGTCAGCCATTGAGAATGGGAAAAAAATTAGAAATTAATTAGTAAGAAAGGCGACTCATACAGTTTAATTTCCCACAGACCCTGACCACTGTGAGGTTGTTTAACTAATTTTCGTACAAAGGTTATTTCCGAATCCACTCATGTTGCTGGAAATCAGGGGACGATTTTCATGAAATGGTACCTATTGTTTTGACACGAAGACGAGATGTCTCATATTTTCTGCTTTGTAATAGGCGATATGTCGTACGAAATAGCTGCAGTGAAGATCTTGGCTGCCAACGTGAAGGAATATTTCCTACTTCCCGTAAAAATCAGGAGGTTCGGAGACAAAGAGAACTAGATTTTCCCAAGTAATTAAAATAAAATATTGTGTAGTAAAGTAACAGACGATTGAGCTGTAAGTATGAATCATATCTGATAATGAAAAAGGCATGTGAAATAATTGAGTCACGGACAAGTAATTGAGCAGAGAGAGAGAGAGAGAGAGAGAGAGAGAGAGAGAGAGAGAGAGAGAGAGAGAGAGAGAGAGAGAGAGAGAGAGAGAGAGAGAGAGAGAGATCATTTCTGCAAGGGAGTGAATGAGTGAATTGGCTACTTTACTGAAAATTGTTTAACCCATCTGCAATGGTTAATATGATACAATTATGAACATTGCTTTATAGTGGGATCAAGTACTGTAAAAGTTCGTGCGCATTGAAAAAGTTATGTATTCATTATATAGTTCTTGGTAGTTTGAGCTGCACTTACGAATGAATGAAGCCATTGTTAACTACACAGAGAGCACTAAATCTGAAAATGCTCTTGATGTTTTAAAATACAATTTCGTGCAATAAAATTAAGATATAGTGTGTAAGAGGTAAGTAGACTTTGCTCTATCCATTCTTAAAGAAACAAACAGTAATGACTAGCTAATATGATAATATGAAGATAACATAACATAACATCGGAAATAACATACAAACAAATCGGTAATATAATCCACCGTTATTTCGTTGCTTTCCCGTGCAGAAATGTACAATGTTTTGTCGCTCTCCACGGAGAAATGTACGACGTCTCGTAGCCCTCTATCGAAAAATATAAAATGTTTCGTTGCTCTCCATGGAGAAATGTACGATGTTTCGTTGTCCTCCATACGAAATATACATCTGATTTAGGACAAGTGATGGACTGTTCCATTTGTAAAGGTTAGCAGTGGAATTTCGCGTGCCTAATTCTATCAAACCAAAACTGAGGCATGAATCTACTATCAGTGAAGATATATATATATATATATACATATATATATATATATATATATATATATATATATATATATATATATATATATATATATATATATATATATATATATATATATATATCCAGCATTATTTAAATTAATTCAGCAAATAAAGGACTAAGTGTTGTTGTCCTTTTTGTTTTGGAATAAAACAAAATCGTATCTTGTCAGCACATGCATGCGTGTGTGTGCATGGATGCGTGCGTCAGTTCTGCATTTTAATTTTTTTCAGAAAAGACACTAATTTTGGTGATTTAATCGTTAAACAATATTTATAGAAATAGTGCACATAGGCGTGGAGCTCCCAGTAATTCTTTACAAAGAGATTCAATTTTGGGAAGGGTTGGATCATTTTACTTCAAATTCCCATTCGCCCCCCCCCCCCATTTTCTAGTGAACAAGACTTTAAAGTTAACATAGACACAAACACCACCTAAATATCGTTCCACCCCATATATTAGACGGTATGACATGTTTTGTTCAAAGAATAGAGCAATGTGTGGAAGAAACTGACACCCTAAATGGTATCGAGTACAAATTGTTGGCTTAGATTTCACAACACTGAATTTTGTCAATGAAATGCCTTGAAGTGGGATAAAGGACAGCCAGCGTGAAGTCAATGCGGTCAATTCAATGACAAGACTTCTAAAATTGTTGAATCGGCTGTATGCCACATTGCCTCGCCATTGTTTAAACAAACAGATAATTTCTGACGTCACATGCTTACCCAGAAAGAAAGGCAATTGTGGAGTACGGGTATTGTTTGATCACTTAGTCAGTACTAGCTGGAGCCTTCCAGTAAACAACAATAAATTTACATGTGTGATGGTGCATTTATTACTCAAATCCTTGATGACTATATAAGAAACTAAGAGTGATTACTCACTTGTGAAGATTTTACACAAGATGTTTGAATGAAAATCTTAATTAGTAAAAGAAACCTGTAATAGGATGTACTTATACTACTCTGAATTATGGGCTGCAGATCCACACTATTCGTTAAAGTTTATGTTCTGGTTTGTTACATAACATAAAGTAGATATGAAATAAATAAATAAATAAACAAATAAATAAATAAATAAATAACATGGAAACAGTAAAAGGATAAAAAATATTAATTTTGTAAAGAGGTTAAAGGGGATTGGGTGTGAATTTCTGCTTCGCTATTGCAAATGGCATAGGGTCCGACTATTTGACTAAGACTCTTTAACTAAGACTATTTGACTAAGACTCTTTAACTAAGACTATTTGACTAAGACTCATTAACTAAGACTATTTGACTAAGACTCTTTAACTAAGACTATTTGACTAAGACTCTTTAACTAAGACTATTTGACTAAGATACCATAATTTTCATAAGCAACTAGTTTTTGGTCAGTTTCTTTAATTTAGATGTTTTTCAAACAAGGAGCCTTGATTTGCATAAAACAAAGAATATATTTACCGGGATTTAGACAAATATTGGGACTAGATTGTCAATGTCTTGTTGGGACTCTATTGTTGGTGTCATTTCGGGACAAGATTGTGAAAGTCCTATTGGGACAAGATTGTCAAAGTCCTATTGGGGCTAGATCGTCAGAAATCTTGTTGGGACTAAATTGTCAAAGTCCTGTTGGGGCTAGATTGTCAAAAATCTTGTGAGGACTAAATTGCCAAAGTCCTAGTAGACTCTGTTGTCAAAATCATTTCCAGACTATATTGGTAAAAGTACTCTCCCATTTTCATTGAATAAAAATAATTAAATACAACAATAACAAAAGCTAAACAAAACAAGTTATGTATAATAATTGATAATAAAACTAGACTATGAAGACATTAATACATTATCGCAAAAATCAGTAAGTTCGTTTATACAGCACTGTAGAACATTGTTTTCGGTATTAAAATAAATATAATTACTAATTATTATATGTACTAATATTCCTTTCACTTTATCAACACACGCAAAACTGTTGCATACAACAAAGTTTTATATAAGAATTTTTAAAAATTTATCAAGCTATCATCTACTAAAATTGACGGCAATATCATATACAATTAAAAGTCGAAACTATTACTATAGTTGTGTATCATTTTTTAAATTTTTCATAGGTATTTAAATATTTCTTGTTATTAAAAGTATTATTTTTATATACTTTCTTTAAATATACAGTCTTCTGAAATTTGCATCATATGTAAACTTATTACAAAATGTCGCAAAATTACAATATTTGCTATAGCATTGCCAAACAAAACTGACGGGTTGAATTTAGTTAATGATTTTTTGAAAAATTATAATAGAAAACTTGCAATTTATAAAAATCATCAACCAGTCTCAATTGGGACGGCGTGAGTATGTTCTCAACCAATCTGCGAGGTTACAACGAGATTTGAGAGGCAACGGCGTTTCGGATCCTAGCAACCAGGGACCAGAGTGAACTGCACAGTTGCAATGGCGAATATAAAGGTAACAATTTTATGGCGGGATGAGGGGGACACATGTTAATTCCCACGCCTTTGTTTTAATTGTTAACGATGGTGTATTATGTTGGCGCGAATTTTTTCGTAACTAGGGTCCGTCATTGTATTCCACTGGAACAGGTAAAGATAGCTAGTTTATGCATGGTTCCGATGTTATTTGAGATTCGAACATTATTTTGAATCGGCAATTTAAATTAAGAGGTTCAGTGACCGTTCTGTATCGTTAATTTTTATCAAGTGAAATATCCTTGAGAAATACACGTCGACATATTGTCGAATTTTTTTCCTAGAAAATAGGACTCAGTCATGTTTTATTTCACTCTTGACGCAAGGGAATAATATTGATAACACATGTAATGTAATTCCATTGGTAAAGATTCTGAGTGAAGCAATTTCACATTTGTTGTTTGCGAAATATACATGGTGATCCAAAATTACGGCAAAGTGCATTTAAAAAACAATTCATTGGTATCCATTGTGGTGGTTTGCAGATGTCATTTGATTCGTTTATATCTCGAGTTCGAGTCAAGACGTAAAGTTGTTACTTTTATATTCCTTGTTACAACTTATCCAACTGAAAAAATATATATATAAGCTTTACTGCTGGCATGAGCCACGCTGTGCCGAACAAATCTAAATCCTACACCACTCCTACTAGAAATGTTAGTTAGGATAACTTTCAATTTGTTTCGTTTTCTCGGCATGATTGACAACGTTTTCCTATGCAGTTAAGTTGCTCATTCACGTAACAATGGAAAAAGTGAAGAAAAATAAATCTATATCAGCCATTTGGCCAACTGGTCCTCGAGTTAAAACAATGAAAGAAGTCAAGTTCAGTTATAGCGTTACATAATCACCATAGTAGACACTGTGAAAAATAGTTCGCGAACGATAAGAAAGGTCAAATTATATCATCATGTAAACTAATGTTATCGCGATTCTATTTTAAAATTCTTTCTAAACCTGCTAATGAATACAAATACATTTTATACATGAAAGGCAGTGCATGACATAAAGTGTATTCATTGGAGTAAATGAGGTAAAAGTTACATGGGGATATGATGGCATGAGGGACATGATTGACACAATAGACATGATGGGCATGAGGGACATGATAGACATGATGGACACGAGGGGCATGAATGACTTGAGGGACAAGATGGACATGAAGAACATCGTCGACATGATGGACTAGATTCAGATATGAACGCTTTGCAGATACATAAGGCCAGCTTTTCTTTTAGAAGTCTGCATTAGAAGTCTGCAGTATTAGAAGTCTGCATTAGAAGTCTGCATTAGAAGTCTGCAGCATTAGAAGTCTGCATTAGAAGTCTGCAGCATTAGAAGTCTGCAGCATTAGAAGTCTGCATTAGAAGTCTGCAGCATTAGAAGTCTGCATTAGAAGTCTGCATTAGAAGTTGAAAAGAAACAACCCATGAATTTATACATACTAGGCCTTAGTCAAAAGCTGCTTGGTAAATATTTTCCTAGTAAGTTTCAATACAAAGGATAAACAAAAGTAAAATGAAAAAATTGTGTTTTAAAGCTTTTTAAAATAAAGTGATCCTCGTATTCCAAAACATTGCAGAAATGACAATATCTATTTTCACTAAGAGCTTTTACAAATGAACACATATTATATTTTATTCCACTTTAATGGCATTTTTTTCAATAAGGTTACTCCAAAAAGGACAGAACAGAAATTATGTAGTAAATAAAACGAAGAGAAATCTTAAATGATGGTTATATATTAAGGACGAAAAGTATGTGTGTGTGAGTATGTGTGTGTGTGTGTGTGTGTGTGTGTGTGTGTGTGTGTGTGTGTGTGATTTTGTTTTTAAAGTAGCTTTAATAATTTTCCAGTCATATCACTACGATGTCTGCAGTGTGGCAGTTAATAGTGATGTCTAGCACTGGGGCATCATGCCGCAGACACGTAGCACCATGTCCCACCCAGTCACATTATTCTTACACCAGGGCGATCAGTCCTAATACTAACCTCTTAATGCTGAGCCCCAAACGAAGCAGCTGCTTATACCATTTTTATAAGTTTTGGGTATGACTCGGCCGGGGTTCGAACCGCGACCTCACGCATCAGAAGCTGAAGCTCAAACCACAAACTCCACCGGAACGGTACGAAAAGAACAAAGAATTTGCACGGGGAGAGACATGGATGACTAATATTGTTATCTACAAACACATGCATAATTAATTGTTTCCTCGGAATGTTACATGTATTACCATAAAATATATACATGGCTAAAGGAATAACAATGCACCAGTGTAGAAATATATAGTGCGCGTAGAAGTGGCATAGAGTTAAACACCCTCCACCCCCGATTAATGAAAAGTTATAGTAGTGGAATTAAAAGTAGTTATAAGATCAGTTTTGAAAGAGAAAGGCGCCGTAAAAAATTATTTTATGGATGAAATTTACAGGCATTGCAAATAATTTAATAATGTATTTTATAGTGATGATACCATATATGCCGGAAATAAAATTATTTAGAAAATAAAGTGTATAATAGAAATATACAAGTTTATGCTCAAGGATACAAAGATATATTATTTCGTTATGTGGTGGGTTTTTGGGGTTGTTCCATGTTCATATCCAACGTTGTCTTTCAGACATTCACTTTTATAGTTTACTGCACAGCAACACAAGTAGGTTATCTAGTGTCGACGCAATGAAAGTCCTTGCCCAGGCTGGTCCGATGGTAGGATTTGAATCCGCGACGTTTCGGTCGGGAGCTCGGCTAATTAACTACTGCGACACCGCAGAAGGCAACGTAAAACTCGTTCATAACGTATATCCACCCTATGGAAATCGCATGCCCAGACCTGTTTGGTACAATTAGAGATCGGTATATACACCGTTTTCACGAAGTCTTCAGAGGAACCAACAGCATAGGTTCCGAATGTCAGTTGCTAATAAGGATAATAACATTAGTTTGACTGTCGCCGTTGGCGGTCGTAGTTCAATTTTAATTTTTTCTGTATTTTCTAACTATAACAACGCTGTCAAAGAACCACCAGGAGAACCCAGTTGAGCCCTCCCGAAATAGTCATTAAAGTTTAACTTACACGTATCTTTCCGTAACCTTTGACGGATTGCGTACCTGGGTCATGTGTTACCCTGTCCCAACGAGTACAAAGCCATAAAGATGGGAAACTTTTTCACTTCCGTTACTGGAAAACACAAAAATAACGAAATGAGATGCTTTATTTATTTATTGGTCTCCTGTTTTGTAGTTTTTACAAGACGTGTGTAAGTCAAGTAGTATTTATAAATGTGCTTGTTACATAAGTTGTCTGCCAGAGAAACTATAATTGTCAGATGCAACATGAAGGGTCATAAAATCTCCCTGTATGCCTCCTCGAATCATGGAGATAATGTGTCGTTATTAATCATAACAAGAAATATGACATAAAATTATATTTTTAACTACATTTGTAAATTACGTGAACTTTTCAAACTACTCCACTCCTAAATAGTCCATCAATCTTTTCACAGTCAATAACAATACCGGTTAAAATTTGATGCAGCTGAGTCCCAGTTTATAAGTCTATATAAAAAAAGTACGATCCTTCTTACATTTTGCCTTTATTTTATAAAGTAGGGTACATACCGTTTTAAGAGGTTTTAAGGTCAAAACCCCTATATATAACAATTCGTACAACTCTGACCACAACAGCGGATTTCTAGCCACTGCTTTAGATTTGCCACGGAAATAGAATGTTTGTAGATTTCAGGGGAAATATATATCTAATTTATCACGAAAAAGATTTACGTAACTATCATGGATCGCCCCAAAATAAAATATCAATCCTTAAAATGTGAATTTGTGGATTAAAAAATATTTGCATCCAGCCTCACCGATTCTTGACCATTGGCCGTCAGACAGTTATCATTTATACATTCATTATATGTTCTAGTCCTTTTTTCCCTTGTTACTGTCGCTTGCTCCTGTCCTTTAAAGAAAAGCAACTATTCGAATATAATTTAGTCATATGACGATTGAGTTACAATGGATTTGTTAGACAGTTAATCTTTTTATTTTCATTTTGAAGAATATAGTTTCATTTATACATTCATTATATGTTCTGGTCCTTTTTCCTTTGTTGCTGTCGCTTGCTTCTGTCCTTTAAACAAACGCGACGATTCGAATATAATTTAGTCATATGATGATTGAGTTAAAATGGATTTGTTCGTATTTGCGGTAAATGTCAAGACAATTATTAAAGCTTTTCGTTTTTATGACTTCACAAAACCCATCACTGAAATCATATCATTATCAGCGATACAACCAGACGGTACCAGCAATGAAATAATAGAATGATGCGTCCACGTCAAGCGTTCTCTTTCGTTTTTAACGACTTCACGAAACTCACCATTGAAGTCGTATTAACACACTTTATCAGCGATACAACCAGACAGTTCGAGCAATGCAAAAATAGAATGATGCGTCCACGTCTAAGAGCGTATTTTTGTTTCACGAACAATACCAAAGCACAAAACCGACAGGCATAAATTTCACCAACAGAACTTAAGTTTAGACTTGAACCTAAGTTTAATATCCAGCAATCTGATTTGCTGAAATTTAAGTTTGACATACAATTAATCTATCAAATGTCTTAAGTTTAAGCATAATTTAAGACTTATACTGGTGAAACCGTGCCCTGATATGAAACTTTGAGTCCATTTACATTACTGAAATTCAGTACACTGGCAGAGACATCAAAGTTAAGAATTTTGTAAAATTATTTTGTTCTAAATTTATTCGATTTAAAGCAGCATAATCCAACATTTTTCCCACCTTGAGTTTTGAACAGCGAGCATTTCGTGCCAAAATGAATTCGATGATATGGGTTCACGACGGTAATTCATATAATGTCGTTCATGATATTTCTCCCTCCCTCTCCCCCCAAAAACCTACAAAATTTCATGCACCATTTGACCACTAGTAGAGACTGTATGATAATTAATTGATTTGACCTTTGTTTGTGATCAATTATGCAATGTCCATTTCCCGTGATAGATACTTTATTGGGTCTGGATAATAATATTTTGTCATTGTGCACCTAGATATCATGGGTCATAATTATAAATGTCCTTTACATTCATGCTAATCTGTCTTAACGTGTTTATGTTGATGTACAAGGAATAAACATCCATAAGAATCGACTTCTGTTACAATAAACCATAGACAATATGTCGTCAAACTACATATTTCTTTTACAGTCGGCATCCTTCAAAGATAAAGGGGAAAGGTACTACTTTCTCTGCTATTTTAACATAATGGACGACATTCATATTACCATGAAAATTGTATTTCTGTATACAGGTGGGAATGTTATTTTTAGATTGTAGGCTACTGATTATATTAGATGTTATCGTCGAATGGTGGATAGATTTGATCGTACGTTTTTCTATCTATCAATACGCTTTTCACTTGCGGCATTAAGTGAGCTACCTTTGGGACAGCAATCCTTTGAAATCACTCACCATATGGCAAAAGTGGCGACACTTGCTTATCCCCACCGTCGCCAGGGCTCTTAGCATGCCCGTGTTTCTAGCGATAGGATGCCCAGAGCGCTCGGGTAGGCAAGAATGACCCAACATTTCCTTGGGGAAGCTCTTAAGACCATTCAGACTTTGTTCACTGTGTCAAAAAGTATGTAAATATTGACCCTAGACTATCATGCGATGTGGCATATGTCTTGAAGGATCGTATGATTTTTACATAACGCAGTGGTCAATCCATTTACCTGAGAGCCAACGTACACTAAAACTGGTTGGCGTGCAACAACATTTTGGTTGGTTGGGCTCGATCCGCTTTCAGGTGTTTTGTCAATAAGCGTTGATTAGTTTTGTTGGGAAATACGAGCAAATTGTTTTTCGAAAGGACACAACAAGACAGCCTACTCGGTCTGGCCTAGGAATTGAAACCAGTACCCATGCGTACCAGTTCAAAACTCGAATCACACAACTACAATGCTAACAATAAGCTTTGTCCGAAACATGCAAAGTTCATAGTCTAAAAAATTTCCCCCTGAATGTTGACTACTTAGAAAAAGCCCTTCCCCTACACATATAATGTAAACCACGCCATTTCTGTATGCAACCAAACAAAATCATCCAATAAACATCAGTTTGTATATTTTTGGGTGGGGTGGGGTATATTCTTCTTACGCAAACTGACACAATTGATATTGTTAGTTTATTCGCATAAAACTCGGTGTGTGTGTGTGTGTGTGTGTGTGTGTGTGTGTGTGTGTGTGTGTGTGTGTGTGAGAGAGAGAGAGAGAGAGAGAGAGAGAGAGAGAGAGTTATGGTAGGGACTCAATTCTCTCTCTCTTTCTCTAAGATCATAGATTAGTTAGAAACTACGTCAAGCGAAATTAAAACAAGTCTTGCACTTAAAAATGTGTAGATAGGATTAAAATAAAATGTTAAAGTTTTGAATAATGTTTCAAACGCATGAGCGCGCATGCACATATGCCAGAGAAACAATCGGTACGTCCTCGACTTTCCCAGACAAATGCACCAAAAAACCTTGAATGTTATTCACCGCTATTGAGAACTATATTCGGAACTACTTTTGTTCCTATGGTAGAATATGCTGGTGGAAAGACAAATTCACAATCGAACATTGACGGATTTTTCTGTCGCAACATACGTGGGGAAGATAATCGCCAAGCCCATCAAATTTATATTAATTCCTATAGCTTCATCCGAGGTTATTTTTCAGCTTCACGCAAATGGCCTAATTATGTTCTGGAGCTACGGTGGCTCAGTTGTTCGCATGATGGACTCACGACCGAAAGGGTACGGGTTCGAATCCTACCATTGGACCAATATGGGTGAGCTACCGTGCGAACACACATCAATTAAAAAATGACAATCAATGACAAACAAATATCGATGGACCATAAACGTTCAATATGACTCATTATAACGAAGAAACATCGATCTATAAGTTGAAAATACTGGAGATTCCAATAAACGTACAGAAAAGAAAAGAAAAGAGGAAAGAAGAAAGAACGGGACAGGAAATTTTTATAAATGCACTAAATAAAAAAGGTATTGCAGACTTATCTGCCATGCATGCTGGTACATATACAAGCAAGCAGGCGTGTAAGCAAGTCGGCAAGTTAGTAAGCATGTGAATACATGCATGTATGTGCTAATGTCTCGTAGAAAGTTGCTTAAAGAGTTAAGTATTTAAGTATGAAATTTGGGATACCAACAAACTAAATAAATCTGCAAATCAGATATCAGATATGGAAGCCGGGAAAAAAATGCACGACGAGTTCACATGGTACAGGAGATAAATTTCAAACTGCCACTGTAGGGACAAGTTATATAACACACTCATGAGCACCTCTCTAGCGGTGAGTGAGTTTGTGTGATTTATATCCCCTTGCTAGTGCCGTCTTCCATTATATTGACCAGACGCGATGAATCAAACTTTGGAGAGTGGGGGATTTTTCATCCACTCCTGGTCCTTGACGGAGAGGCGCCGCTGTCATCTCTACTCTCGTACATCAAGCCGGTACCATCAACCCACAAGCATAATTAGTGATCATATACAACAGGGGCCGAAATAACTTAATAACAGCTGAATCATTTTGACAAATTTGTCAGAATAATCTTGCGCATAAAATATATTTTTGGTGGCCATTGGTGTTTGATGTTGCAGCTTGAATGACCCGAGGCTTTTTCATAATGCTTTTAATAGCATTTGTTGTGATGTTTGGCATCTGCTAAGAGAACTTTAAAAGACAAAAGTGGAGAGAGGGATTTCAATTAATGAAATTACCCAATTTACTTGTATAAAAACCAGAATCTATTCCTACGAAGTTGACATATTCTATAAAAATGGTATGGTACTAATTCCCAAGTCCCTCTCGTGTTTTGATGCTCAAAATTTATATTTATTACACCGTGAGTATTCTATTGAGTATTCTATTTCAATAATGGAGAGAAAATAGGCCAATAGAGGATAAAGATGGAGAAACAAAATCTTGAAAATGACTGAGTATGTTACTTTGTTGATTTTTTGTTGATAAATGACACAGCGAAATTTTATTGGAGTCAAAAGCAGGAACACAGCGAAATTTTATTAGAGTCAAAAGCAGGAACACAGCGAAATTTTATAGTCAAAAGCAGGAACACAGCGAAATTTTATTACAGTCAAAAGCAGGAACACAGCGAAATTTTATTACAGTCAAAAGCAGGAACACAGCGAAATTTTATTACAGTCAAAAGCAGGAACACAGCGAAATTTTATTACAGTCAAAAGCAGGAATGAGTAAGTGAGTACTAATCAATCATAAAACAAGGAATTGATCCATACAAGTATCTTTCTCACCCTATTGTAGAAATATCTCTCGATTTTCATTTCATCTCCACTTTTTATTATTTAATTGAAACAAAAACAAACCAATGTACTATTTACAATGGTTTTAATGTGCTTTCATATTTGAATTTAAATGGTAACATGAGGGAATTGTAACTTTGCAGTATTTTCATTCAATTTAACTTCGTTCTCTTACCTTTACTCTTTCACACTCTTTACTTTACCCACTGCTATCTGGTTAAGTTTTACAAACCAATTTTGGGAAAGCAGTAAGTAATATAACAATGCCTAACCGTGTCGTATTGGTTGGAACATGGGATAAAAAAAGGTAATGCGGTCGATTTGCACCTTAAAGCTCCTGTATTAAATTCCCTGATTCTGACATATTTAAGATCTCTAAACCCCCCTTACTCCTGCACATGTGCCATTAGAAATACGAAATATACAGTGTTCACTTAAGCACATTCAATCGGCTTAAAAAGAATAAAGTTTAGACTTAATTATATACAGGGTTCCACTCGGAAGAAAACTTGGCAAACCCGATATCTTAGTGTATTCTGACGTATTCTTTGAAATATCGCTGGGATTTATTTTTTGCATCCAGCGAAGGTTTTCTCTCTTCATAAACTGTAACTTATCATGAACTGATCTTTATACAACTCCTTTGGCAGACGTAGTCAGATTTTCATGGAAGACATGCTTCCAAAGATATCTCAGTGATGTACTTGCATGACTAAATCGAACAATAAATGTCTTCTCTTTTTCTTAGCAAGATTTCATCAGAGAAGGCATCTTTGGAGAATAAGCGATAGCTGACGTACATGAAGATCACAATTAGACAAAGAAACTGTCGTAAAAATTCAATTTCGTACGGGATAAGACAACGCCATGACACTAAGGGCATCCAGGATAACAAGGTAACATCATCTCTGGTTCGATGTATAACTCCGGCGGTGTTGAACATGAATTCGCCTCTACTTTTCTTGTCCGTTGTCAGTGACTGTTAGCGCGATGTTAGTTACAAGTTTCACATAGCATTGACTACTAACAAGTAGATGGGCTTTATTTTTGGAAACCTGAGGATGTATATAGAATCGGCCCATAAAAGAGGACTATTTACTGTCGAGCCACTTTTTCCTCAAGATCGGCTCGAAATTTCTCGACTATGATCTAAGTACCTAGAAGTGGAACAGGATGTTTTTCGCAGCTAAATAGGATGGTAATTAAGCGTATTACATCCTCCACCCCCGAGTCCGGCCTAATTAACAAGAGGATGTTTGGTCATTGAAGACCGGTCGGGTGACTTTCGACATTGACACCGATTAGACTGGTTACTAACTGTAAACATTTAGTGTTACGAGAGAAGTGATCTGCTATAATTTTGTTTAGCATACTACAGAGATAGCCAGCTTGTACACTTGAAGAAATCATAGCTTTGTGAATCCAGCTATGTATGCATGTATGTATGTATGTATGTATGTATGTATGTATGTATGTATGTATGTATGTATGTATGCATGTACTTTTATGAAATCAAATGTTGTGCACATTTCGCTTATGTTTGGAGCATTGTTTACCCTGGAGATTATTGTTGTCTTTAAAAGGTCATCTGAACTCTTCACTTAATGTATATGCGACCTCATTTTATTGTTTTATTCTTGTTGTTCTTGTTATCTTGTTGCACGCTGTCTTATATCTAAATTTCATACAATAACATCAAAATTCCACCCTTTTTCTCCTGGCCGTTACTTGATGCATTGTATTTCATAATGTGTTCTCCTTATCGAGACTATCATTCCGCTCTGTTTTATATCAAAGAGTTGTGAAAGTGTACAACGTCCACGAAACTCGTTGAAAGGCGACGGACCGTCGACGTCTTATTTACCCTTGTCCATATTTAGGCAATTAATTTGCCCCTCTTTTCCTTTCATGTAGCAGGGACTATTACACAAATTTTACACAACGCTCTCCCGTTATCTAACCGGTGCAGGAAGAATAGTAACCTTTTAATTTTTTTAAAACGTTGGGAGCCATAAATCACCGGCCCTACCAGGCGCTTTTAAAAGTGGAGAAAGTTTAAGCAGCTGTATTTCTTGCCATCGGGTGTCAAAAAGATATCGATGACGTAACCATATAAACCGAAGGTATCCAATATTGTAAAGATGGCGGTCGCGCCTTAGGCCGGTATCAATTTTCGAAAAGACTGTTAAAGGGAAAATATAGCCTTTAGACGGATAGATCAGATTAAATAAAGTTGTGATTCACACAATAGGATGTATGTCAACCAGGGACAATTTGTTACATGAAAGATAGTCTGTTGACAGCAAAATTGATAAACGTAAAGACTCGATGGTCGGGTTTAGAATGGGAATCGAAGTGATAACGCTTTCAACTGCTATTGTGGGGGGATCATTGGATTTACGCTATCGCAATCTGATGCATTCATATGGTACACATGAGATGTTTTTGACAATAGTATATTTTTAAAAATATGTGAAATGGGCACGTAGAGAAAAAGTTAATCCTTTTATTATCTTTTTAATGGATACTTTTCTTCGAAAATGCAATCACAATAGTATGAAGTATTCACAGAACACTGACAATAACATATGCAAAACAGAAGCAAATCCGATGACAGTCAGTATAATGAAAATTAAAGGTATGGCATTGATTCTATTTCCTGGTGTATGTTGAGCTCAGATGCAAAGAAAAATTGAAAGCTCGCAACGCATAGTTTGAACTAATAATTTGAAATAATTTGAAAAAAAACAACAATCCCCCCCCCCCCAAAAAAAAACAAAAACAAAAGAAAACAATACAATGACGGTTACATTCAGTGCTACAGTTATTGGAGCAGGTAATGATCACAAAATGTATAATAATAATAATAATAATAATAATAATAATAATAATAATAATAACAACAACAACAACAACAACAACAACAACAACAACAACAACAACAATAATAATAATAATAATAATAATAATAATAATAATGATAATAATAATATTAATAATAACAATAATAATAATATTAATAATAATAATAATAATTGTAATTGTTATTATTATTATTATTATTATTATTATTATTATTATTAATTTTGTGATCATTACCTGCGTCTGGCTTAGAATTCTATTTTAAAATAATGTCTGAAACCGAATCCTAGCCTGTGATTTAAGTAAAATGAGATTAAGGATGATTAACCTTTATTTCAGTTATTGTAATTATTGGTACCTTGAGAATTTTCTTACAAAGGGTACCATAGCAACACCATTGGCACTTACATCAACATCAAAGCTGCGGAAAATATCAAATATCTGTCAATGTTATTTTCAGAGTAATTGTAACGTTGAATTCATATAGTGATTATCCATGAAAATATCTCATGGGTAATACAAATGTGGTTTTGAAAGAATTTTACATTTTCTTCTGTCTAAGATGGGAAATCAAGATATTCTCTTAATCCGTCTGGACATAAGTGTCATTTTATCTGTACGTTTAAGGTATCAAAATTGTAAATCTGATTACACCACCTCCGCAGACAAGCGTCATTGCACCAGAAAATCACTTTAAATTTCCAATGGCGAGATTTTGTATAAATCTAAAAAGCAAAGAAAATACGAATGTCTTCAAAATTAACGTTAGCAATTAAACTGGATAAGGCATGACTGCATCTGATTATCGATTGCACTGTAGCTGGTTGTAATGGAGACACTCGCTCGAAATTTGAAAGCTGCATACTGTGAGCGTCATTAAATTTTCGTTTATGCTGTCGATTAAGCGCCTTATGGACAAACAACGTTCGCGAATACATAATCTTTAAAAACTTTATTATATCATTTTGAGGGGAAATATTTTTGGGGGAATTTATTCTCCTCCTCAAACTGCCATGTTATTGTTATTTACATTAGTGCTTTAAAAGTTAGATATTTTTCATGAACGTAGTACATTACGGATATTTGTGACATAACATTTTTATGTCTGGGATTTGCTTGTTCGTGTAGATATATTAATCTTCCGAAACGCCAATAAATGTATTCGGTTTCAATACAGAGGGCGTTAGGGGTTTTTAATGCCCCTCCCAACCTGTCAAATAACTAGTAGTACACATTTCAGCGAGGAAAAAGCGGGAAATAGAATGTCATAATTATATCGAACCATTTCTATAAATTGATCACTCGTAGAAATATTCATTGTGTGTGTGTGTGTGTGTGTGTGTGTGTGTGTGTGGTCTAGCACTGGGTCATCATACTGCAGCATGATGTTCCACCCAGTCACATTCTCCTGACACCAGGCCGATAAGGCACGCACTAACCTCTCAATGCTGAGCGCCTTGCGAGGCAGCTGCTAGTACATTTTTATAAGTCTTTGGTATGGCTCGGCCTGGGTTCGAACCCGCGACCTCCTGCACCCGAGGCAGACACTCTAACCTTTAGGCCACCGGAGCGGTGGAATACTCTTAGCACGGTCACTATTGGATAAAGACAAGCATTTCCAGTCCGGGGCATGCAAATAATTATCATTGATTGTCTTACTAATTGATCGACAGACTTCATAATTGATTTACTCCCTGATTTATAAATAATTTTATTATCATTTCTGATGATCTGGTTTTGGTTTTAACGGCACTTTAAACCTATTATTTGTTATATCATGTTAAGGAAATGGAAGCTAAGTGCATTTCCCAAGGATAACCAGGCAACCGACCCGATTTTGGTCTTGACGGGATTTGGAGTCCCACGTTTTACCAACTGAGTTACTGCAGCTCCTTTAAATTCGACGAAAGCTTGTTTCGCTAGTTTCGGTAAATTTTATAAATGAGTCGAAATAGATAATTACTACCTAAAACTGTTTCTTCACTTTTCAGCAACATTGACTGACATCTTTTCATAACTTTTATTTCAAAAGCTGACAAATTTATGATTGTCAATGTTATAACATTTTTTTAAAAGAGTTTGTGTCAAAGCCCCCCCCCCCCCCCCTAGAATTACATATTTATATTTTGCTGATTATGGCATGAGGTATTGCTGAGAATGGATACACCACTAATTTCTTGAAATATAGCTTTGTCGTGAATTAGAATCATTAACTAGGGTGTTGTCCGACTCCAACTCTGCTTGCCGGGTATTGTGTTTTTAACGCAAAAGACTGGTTACCTGTATCGGTTTACTTGCTTACAACTGCTAAAAGATATTTGAAAAGGGGGCTACACGTCTGATTATCACTCATTTCACGCGCATTATGCTAGGGCTGTCAGTCAAACAATTTCAAGAGGCGCCATTAATGTTTATGCTGTCCAATGCGGTCACCGGAGGCGATGGTCACCGTGCCCACGATAATCGCCAGACCAGCGACGGGACAGTGGTCACACCATTCCTGAAGCTAATAGATGGTCCTATATGACTTACAGCGCCAACTATCAACTTGCGGCTGTCCAATTGTGTCAAGATTTATTTAATTTTGATATTCGTCTGTAAAGGTGATTTATCTAAAAAAACAAAACAAAACAACATGGAATGTATAAATGCGCTGGAGATGTTTGTTAAATAACTACAAACAAAAGTAAGACATAAAGGTATTAAAAATTTCAGAGTGAAAATTTCACTTTGAACACAGAGTCTAACGTATCTAAGTACCCCAGGTACTAGAAAAATTATTCGTCATAGACACGAAAGAGATAATTTTGTCAGTCAAAAAATTGTTGGAGCTGAACATTTTGGAACCTTAACTGAACAAGAATTTGTAGTCGCCAAGTTTCGAATTTCAAACGTTTCTCACTGCTACCATTTGCAATATTTTTATAGGTGATGATGGACTCCTTTGTTCTAACTAGTCAAGGAGGCATCTTGTAAGCATAGTAACGCTACAGTGTTCCAAAGAACACCATATATATGAAGATATATGAATGGTACTTGTTTTTATTCGTACCATTCGTAATGAGTTCCCTCCCTTTATGGCCGGTTGCAGAAGCTAGTAGCCTTCCAACAAAAGTACATGTTTCCGCAAAGAGTCCGTTTCCGTAAATGCAAAAAAGTCCCAAGAAAACAAACAAAATAGCCCAGGAAAAAACATTTTAAAACTAATGTCATATGCAAACGTCTAAATGTTAAAGAGTATAATATATAAGTTGCTGTTGTTACTAGAAGCGAGAAGAAAAGATTAAAGATGTGACAATTTTGGAGGTAACAAAGGTATTCAAAGGCAAACAAAATCGCAATGCTGTACATTGAAACAACTCCACGGTCGCAATGCTGTGCGTTGAAACAATTCCAGGATCACAATGCTCTGTGTTGAAACAACTCCAAAATAGCAATTCTGTGCATTGAAACAACTCCAAGATCGCAATGCTATGTGTTGAAACAACTCCAAAATAGCAATTCTGTGCGTTGAAACAACTCCAAGATCGCAATGCTGTGTGTTGAAACAACTCCAAAATAGCAATGCTGTGCATTGAAACAACTCATAGACCGCAATGCTGTGTGTTGAAACAACTTCAAAATAGCAATGCTGTGCATTGAAACAACTCCAAGACCGCAATGCCATGTGTTGAAACAACTCCAAAATAGCAATGCTGTGCATTGAAACAACTCCAAGACCGCAATGCTTTGCGTTGAAACAACTTATAAGACGTCAGGAGTTGAATTCAGACATATTTGACCTTGACACTGTAAAGCTGAAGTCAAGTTTAAATTTCAATCCCGTTGTTCATAATTAATTTTCGTAGCTATTTTTCTTCAATAAATTTGCCATTATCGCAGATCGCTTCTAAAAGGCTTCATCAACCGGATTTTAATGAATGACAAATTTGTTGTTTTTTTTGATGTAAGAGTCATTGCTCTAGGTGCCTTTCTTTTCTGAAAAAATACCCAAACATTTCATGAAGTTTCTTTGAACAATAGAATAAAATTAAACATGCTATATGACAAGAGGCAGATTGCAATGCATCAAGCCTTGTCTGTAGATGACAACAACATTCAAGAAACTGTAGCAATGTCGCCATGCCGTCCGCCAAGGAAGCTCTCTAATTCACGCGTTATTTGTATGCATTACTCCAAGTCCCGGAGCAATAATGTTATGCGTATCAAGACCGAGACTCAATAGTCATGCCTCTGTTAGAAATGCCATAGAGAATGTGATGACGAAAGAGAAGAATTTGTTCAAAATATCATCTCCAGACATAAAGACTGATGTCTTGAATTTGCAGTGGTATCCAAATATGTGACATACGTACTCTAATAGACACAAATGTGAATTAATGTTCCTTCACATTGCTGTGGCTCCTTATGGAAGCAATAAACGTTTATAATTTTTTTTAACATAATATGATGTGAATTTTCTCTCCGCCATTTTTAGTAAACGGCATTAGAAATTTCAAGGTTTAATTTTCTAGAGTCGTATTCTCATGATAAGGCCTTATTTTGATATTGTATGGTAGTTTTGAGATAAACAATCTAACAGGGAGAAGGAAGAAAAAAAATCCTTGAAGTTCCGAGGGTAGGTCTACTTGAGAGGAATATAATAACGGGCGTCAGTCCGTCTTGACATTACCTTTCAAGTCTTCTCTGATTTGTGACATTCTAATGTTTTCTTTGGTTCAAAAAGTCACATTTTAGGTTCAAATACATAAAACAGGCATGCTTTTAAATGAAAAACGTTTTTAATTGTCTTCACCCAACGCGTTCTAAAGCATGTTTTGAATATCATTTACACAAGTTAACGTGTAAGAGAAATGCCCACTCTTAAAACAAGTATTGTTCTTTGTATGTTCTCTACTCGCAAAAGCAAAATCTTGAAAGGTTTTGACGCTATTTAAAAATATAACGAAAGATCAAGATGAAAAGAGATGTAGGAGAGGCCTTAAAATAAATCGTAATTTAACCTCGTAGTATTTAACCAAAGTAAGGCTTGTTCACCTGAAGCAGTTTCAATTCAAGTAGTGCGGCACAACCGGAGACACATATTACTGATGACTTTTCTGCTTCTGCAGCAATCATTGCGACCATTCG
>JAECUM010008695.1:0-18112 GCA_016617855.1 Megalonaias nervosa | reverse complement strand
TATGTCAGGTAGACGGGTATATATTCTTGTTGACCTAACAATTACTCCTTTTTGCCTTAACATTCGAATCTTATTGTTGTCTTCAGGTTTTTATTTGGGTGGATTTATTTATTCAAATTATTCTAAGTGGAGTAACAAAGTGCTCAATAATGTTCCTGGACTAAAATACTGATTTGGTATTATAGTGAATTCAAACAAAAACATTTGGATTATTATGGTGACAATGAGTGATTGTCTTTTGTTATGCTGATTAAAATAACGCGAATGAGTAGTAAAAGAGGATCAGAGTAATCAGTACCTCCTCAGTAGTTAAAAGGTGGAACAAAAGTGACCACATCATTATATGTGTCCATTATATGTGTCAGCTAAAGGAATATTTACCTGATCGATATCATTCTCAAGAGCTCTTTTAGCCGTAGCTCTAGTAAACTGCACAAGCAGGGTATAAATCAGTTATTGCAATCTCAACAGGATCAACTTTCCGATGCAGACAAGGCGTGTCAGTTACAAGTGGATTAACCACAAGCATATCCCCAGCAAGGTCACTGCCTAGCAATAAATTAATACTCTCAAAGGGTAGAGAAGCACTGTTCCTACTCTCATGGGTCCTGAAACTAAGTCTAATGATAAATGTACACAACTGAGATGAACATTAACGAGGCCACACGCTGATCCTTGAATAAAGAACACTTTCACAAGAAGATTCCCAGAAAAAGGCAAAGCACCTGATAATAGAAGACTGTGAGAAGTTCTTGTGTATTTTAATATTTTAAGAGTTATACGCTTAGCGGAACAAAAGTGACATGAATGGTTCATAATTTTCCATAAAAGATCTCACCGGGGTTCGTTTGACCCAACAAATGTATTTCTGTCAAAACATGACCGTGACCTTGACCTCGTAGAAACAGGAGCATTTGGAATAGCTCTGTCTGTATTCTGTTGCTTATTTTGTTTTCAACCTGCAGCAGTCAAAAATAGCGTGCCCTTTGTTCTTATAGCAAGTACACGTAGTACTATATTTATTTAAAAAACAAATATTAATTTTTAAACTTAGCAACAATGTTGCTGAATTTACGATTAAAGATGTTTAAATTTAGATATTTAAATAACAAATTATTGTTGTATAAACTGCTAGATGGCTGAATACGCACTGAGAGAAAAGACCATGTCTATCCGTTCTTTGATATGAATACCCACTGAGAATATAATATGTATATGTGTTTTGTGTTAGGAATACCATTGGAGAACGTCGCACTTGAATTGTTTCATTGTCATTTTCATACAGTAATATACATATTTACCTTAGGCTCTAACTTTAATTAATTAATAACTTTTGTAAGATAAAACAGTGATCTGTGGTAAATATTTTGATATTTAAATTTTTGTACGATATAATAAATGGCATTTTTAAATAACTCGATTTTAAGTAATTATTTGGCTATCTATCTGTGCTGTTCAATAGTACTAATATTTCCCCATGTTACGAGTCTATGCGCTTAAAATAAGTAAGAGAAAAGAGTGAAAGGCAACAAGCTTTGTAAAATTCAACAATTAATTTATTTCCCTACAAAAAAAAATACAGCTTGGTAATACTATTGAAATACATAGGACTTTCCTCATCTAAAAATACAGCTTGGTAATACTATTGAAATGCATAAGACTTTCCTCATCTAAAAATACAGCTTGGTAATACTATTGAAATATATAGGACTTTCCTCATCTAAAAATACAGCTTGGTAATATTACAAATTAGAATGGCAGTCTAAGGCCCAAAACTCGTGTGTGGATGCTATCACAATAATTTATGTTATTATATACTACTTTCGTCCATGAATTTTAATAAAAAGTAGTTAGTGTGTGTGTGTGTGTGTGTGTGTGTGTGTGTGTGTGTGTGTGTGTGTGTGTGTGTGTTATTTTTGTTATAGCTTTATTCTCCTGAGGAAAGAGTGCATTGTCTGGCCTGACACTGAACATGTCTCATGCAGCGACAATTTTCTCATCTCGGCAAGACCGTGAGAAGAACTCTGTAGTAAATATGTCACAGTGTTTCTCGTGAAATCTGTTTATATTATCAGCATTTCACTTTCGATATTTTTGTCCGTCAGAACCTGTTCATAGTAGAAAGGCACAATTTTGCTGGTAGGATTCTCAGATGTTAGGATAGTAATATGATACCTATCGGTATTCTTGAATGAAGCGCATGAAATGTAGTGTTTCAATAAATAAGAAATGGAACACATCTGGAAATATCTATACTTACTGGGTAACATTTTCTAGATTTGTCAAATTCATTTATCATCGCAAAGCCGGCCAACAGATGCAGTTCACTAATAGGGGCGATATGAAGAAACTTGTCCAATCCAGTGGTGATATCGGCATCATTGTTGTATCTTCTCGGTCGAGATGGGGAACATTGTGGTGAAGTGATGTTGCAGTTTAGCGAATATCCAACTCGAAGTCTTGAAGTGTAGAACATACATGATCATATCATTTATTATCAGTGGTACACAGTACTACCGGCATACCAGATTACTCCATTATTTATTTCTGGTGGTTTTCACTAAGGTTCGTTTTCACTGTTCTTCGGTAGTTTCCGTCAGTAGGAATGTACGGAAATTCCCGAGTATTTTTGTTACGAATTTATTGATATTAAGATCATGTTGCATTTTTTTCTTTTAAACAAAGTAGGTGCATTTGTTACAAACTGATTTGAATATTACAAGTATAATTATATTTAATAACCGTTAATTACATACTTGACAAGTGTCAAATGACAAATATGCCAACATAGCAGCCGAGTGGGATACTGTGAAAGATATTCGAACCAAATCAAACTTTGGTAGAATTTAGGATTTAAAACATAAACAAAATGTAATTGTTTTCGTTATGTACTAGCATATTGTTAATGTGTGAAGCACACGTGTTCCTTTGTAAGAGCGAGAATCAATCTAATATTTTCTGGACAGCATTTGTTTTCTGTCTGAATTTTCTCTAGTCCACAAATATTTTCTCGTTTATTGATTCAATGTGTTTTATGTTTACTGGTTCTCTGATTAAAAGCTTGCCCGGAATGTTAGCATCCCACTCAAATTGTCCGAGCCAATTATATCAGTAATGAAGCTAGTGAATTGAAGACTTTACTGTGAATGGATGCTATTGTAATCAACTAGTTTTGTAAAGTTAGCACAATGTGTTTGTACATGGCGTCAAGGTAGAGTGTATGCTTAATCAGATCTCATTAGATAAAGTTTTTAGATGACCATCTTTATAATAAGTAACATGTAGCTAGGAAATTCATCTGCTGTAAGATACTGGCCATTTAACTCTTTTTGACGGGCGCCTTTTTTTTTTTCGAGCCGATTCATTTTATTTTCTTTTACCTAAGGATAATTATTTGTTAATAAATAATATACTGGTTATAAATATGGTGCTCGTTTTCAAATAATACCATGGATATAATATGATACTAGTTCGCTTGAAATCAGAGATATGTTTTCCAGTTATGTCAGAGCTGGAAATGTAAAAAAAAAAGTAAATTATGTCTAGGCTCCTGATTCAGAAATTAAATTGTAGGTTTCTGATATAATTGCGGTATACAGTGGTACGTACTGAGGTATTCTATTCATGGTGACCAGCTCTATTCATTGTCGTATACTATAATTGAAAAAGAGATAGTTTGTCCAAAGTATACATCAGAAAGCAAAATTCGACATACATTTCTTTTCGATCAGGATTTATTCTAATGAAGTTTGATAGCTTTGTATTCATCAAGTAATAACTACGAAAAAGGACAGTCGCATTTTTGTCTTATTATTAAATGCAAATCCTAGTATGGAATATAGTCTACAAATTGTACACAAACGACTTTCTTTTTTCGTGTATTTTCGTATGGCAAAAAAGAGTATTCTCATGGGTTGAATACAAATGTATGCTATTAATTTTTTTTTTTATATCCTTCTTCATGCTGTTTTTGGAACTAGATTCATATGGATAAAAAGGTTCCAGAGCGGATTGATTTTCACCGTGGGATGGTGCATGAAGCAGTTGTTGGTGGGTTTGGTTCTAAAGCAAATTCAAGCAAACATAACAACAAAACTTTAATTAAAAGAGAATGTTTTTAAAGAATTCGATAATCTGTTGACACTACCTTTGAATATCTCTAGACAACTGAACTACGTGTACTAAGGTGCATAGTGTTACGTATATGTAATTAAATTACTTGTTTGTTAGTTTTAAATTTCTTTTTATTTTATTTTTGTTTCATTACATTTTATTATAATGATAATTTTTTTTACTGGATTTGACATATTTCCCAGGAAATTCAGTTCAGTTCTTTTAGCCAAATTAGAACCCAATAGGGTTGCTTCATTGTATTTTTAGCTGACCTAGTTACTGACCTTGGTTCAAAATTTGATAAACACAGAGTGAAAATCATTGGTCGTAATCAAGGTCATACTTGGTGTACGTGTTAGTCTGAATAAACAACGTTTTATTTTTAAATTCATTTCTAGTGTGGGAATCATTGGTTTTTTAGCTAAGGCTTACTAGAGTACGTGTTAATTGACATATTTGTTTACTGCGCTGTTCGGACAGAGTGATCACGTGACCCATCACGCAGGTCTGAAATTGCGTTTTTAGTTGGGTTTAATACTCATTCTTAGTGTTTTTGAGTCAGTTGCAAATCATACCTTCAGGCTGAAAGGTATTCCTGTTGTTGCCATTTGAATTTATTTTTTTTTAAAATTTACAAAGCTTGTTGACTTCACTCTTTTCTATGTTACTTTGTACGAGCCTATACACGTAACAAAGAAAATTGGACGCTCGTCCTTGGGATATATGAATTTTGGCTAAAATATTTCAGAAAATTGTTTTCTGAAATTTAATTTCCCCTAGTTTTCAGAATATTTTAAATCCCAAGTACTATTTCATATTTTGTTTGAAATTTTTAATGGAATCAACAGGCTTTTATCACAATGTCATCAAAAGTGGAGACTTTTCTTTCTAGTCCTACTCAGGAGCAGCTGGATAGTTTGAAAAAAAAATGAATTGCTTGAACTTGCCAGAAAATATATTTCTGAGGCAAAATCGTCCTTAAAGAAGCAAGAAATAAAAAACATTTTGATCCAGTATTTGGTAGAAAAGAATGTTTTTGATAAAAGTGTTTTGGGTTCGATCAGTAAGTCTGTATCAAGCTCTGACATAAAAGTAAAGGAACTGAAATTAAAATACAAGATGGAATTAGAGTTAAGGAAGCTTGAACATCAAAAAGAGGAGAGAGAGAAACAAATGCAGCTGCAATTGGAAAAAGAAAAAGAACATACATTTACAGAAAGAAGAGAAACAACTGCAGTTGCAATTTGAGAGAGAGAGAGAGAGAGAGAGAGAGAGAGAGAGAGAGAGAGAGAGAGAGAGAGAGAGAGAGAGAGAGAGAGAGAGAAAGATAAACAAATGCAGTTACAATTTGAGAAAGAGGAGAGAGAGACAGGAAAGAGAGAAAGATAAACAAATGCAGTTACAATTTGAGAGAGAGAGAGAGAGAGAGAGAGAGAGAGAGAGAGAGAGAGAGAGAGATGCAAAAAGAAAAGGATGAAAGGGAATTTCAAATTAAGTTAAAAGAAATAGAACTGGAAAATGACAAGCACATTCACACTCCACATATAAATTCAGGTTTTGATATTACAAAGAATATCAGGTTAGTGCCCCTTTTAGAGAAAAAGAAGTAGACAAATATTTTCCTCGTTTTTAAAAAGTTGCTGAAAATTTGAAATGGCCAAGGCAGCATTGGACACAATTACTACAATGTGTATTTATTGGTAAAGCTATTGATATTTACCATTCAATGTCGGTTCATCAAAGGAGGATTCATCGGACCACTGTTAGCAGGAATCTCTGGATCGTTACTTCCCGGATTGCTCGGCATCGGAAAAAGACTTCAACTTCCTGGAACCACTCGGGGTAACGGTACTCCAGCGGAGGCATGAGAAGAAAACAACGTAACCCCCTCTGTCCAACATCGACATCGAAAAAGAATTAGTATCGAGCGCTGGAAATTTCAGAGGTGTTTTTTCTAAGCATCAGCTTCCTAAACAAATGACGCCCGACGAGAGCTTCGTGATTAACCTGCAAAATTATTACGATGGACATGGCACTCACTGGGTCGCCGTGGTCAACGATCCACATTACAGCAACGTCGAGTATTCATTTCATATGGTACCTCCCGATGAAGTCGTGCGCTACATCCAACAACCGTATAAAAGTGAAGTGTACAGCTCATTACAGCTTCAAGACGTCAACGATAGCACGTGTGGATAGTACTGCATCCTCCTTATTTGGACAGCTGCGACGCTGACAAGTTATGAACGATTCCTTTTCGAGCGGCAGAATGTTTAGTCACCCAGGCTGCCTGGCGATGGGTCAGCATGACTCTGTCAGGCCCTGTGAGCGCCGATGATTTAAGCAAGATCGATATGGGTCTTTTGTGCATGGCTGCCACAGCGATACTTTTCTTCTGTTGCTATGACAGCGTTAAATCTACTGGGACGTACAACATGGTGTTATATTAAATGCTATTATTGTTTGGGCTTAATTTTGACGTGTTTATTTCGATAACCAATGGACGATGTCAAAGTGGCGCGTTTTGTCGGAGATTTCCGCCATGGAAGTTTTTGCTACGGGATACACCCTTTCCCATCACCACTGTTGAAGAAGTTTGGTGGCACAGAATTATCTACCACTGGAAGATACTCACAGGAAATTTCATAGCGGCGACTGGAGCTAAAATCTTAGTTACGGATTATCCACCAACGGCAAACAATGAGATAGCCACGAAGATGTAACTGGATACGCGCTATTTCAGAAACAGCTCTGGGCTCATTCCAACATTCACATGAAATAAAGGAAGCCGGCGTGGAGTTTCTGTATCAGCATCATCAGAATTCTTAGGTTCTTACCTGGCTGATAATGTTTTTGCACATCACCTGGCAGCGTCCGAAGCTGGAAACGAGTGGGCCATGGCTGGAATTACATCCAATTTCTGGCTTCATGTGCAGTTACCTGCTGCAGTACTCGTCTGGAAATTTCAAGTGCTTGGACGTAGCTCTGGAACACAGCGCATTCTCACGTGGCGATTAGATGGAATAAAACCAGATAGCACTGCTGATTGCTCTTTATAACGGTACCTCTCCAATTGGTTCCACAATGATTGCATTGTACATATCCTCCGCAAGCTTGAAGTATTCCACGTTCAAGTTTACTGCGCTCAAGGCAGAAAATTCTAATCCTGGGTTAAATTATTTCCAAATGTTTACACTCTACGACCTAATATAAGTTGATTTTGATTTGAACATCATCGAATTAATATAGGTTTCACCATGACGAAATTGTCCGAGTAGCTATCGAACTTTACCCGTTATCGTTTGACGATACTTACAGGCACGATGCGTCGTATGCTGAAAATGATAATCACGTACTCAAGCAGACCACGGGGATTTACTCTGATATCAATTAGGTGAGAAATTTGTCTAAGCTATCAGTAGAAAATGCACATGAACAGTGGAAAAACAATGAGATAAAACTGTCTCATATTTCAGTTGGACATATGCGATAACAACAGCTCAGAAAAGCCATGGAAAAGTATTTTGCCGTATTTAAATTTTGTAAAGATAGAGTATCGTGTCGATTCTCTATCGTTACAAAATATAAATACGGCAAAACATACTTTGCCATATTTAAAGCCGCGTCTGCTGGCATTTTGCATCGAAGGAATTGTTCAAAAGATTAACCAGGAACTGCATCCGAGCATTGTTGATACCGTAGTGAAAACCGGACACATTAAACGATGACGATTTTTTCGAAAGGAAGACGATGACGCACACAAAAAAGATCACGATTGCCTGGCCAAAATAGTTTCCAGAAAGAAATTTCGCGGAAACCTAAAACAGCGCAATGCCATCTACATGCCGAATTAGAGTACGAGAACGTGGAGATGATCATGGAAGTGATGGCGCTCGACGATGCAGTTGTTTCTGAACCATCGGTTCCACAATCAGCGGTAGAACAACCAGTTTTTGAAAACAGCAAAGCCATGGAAGCAGTTTTAAGAAACTCGATCCAGATATCGCTGCAGCGTCGTATACGTATCTGGAAAATTTCACGCTGGATGAAATTGAACAAAAACTGCGCAGTGTTTTTAATAAGGGAGGTGTGCTTCCACAAGGAAACTTCATCAATGCTACAAAGGCATCTCAGGAACTGCTTGATAAAATTAATGATCGAGAAAAATATCAAAGAAAATACTGGAGTCAGTGGGCTTCCAGGGACAGAGATTTTAAGTTTTCAGCGATAAAAGACTTTGAAAAAGTAAATCTCAACGTGGAAAAAATCGCCCTGTTTTATTATTAAGCTTACAAGTATCAACAAAACATACTTTATTCCGCTGATGATTTCCGGTTGTTACATGTTGTAGAAACACAGCGGTATCTGGACCATCTTGATCTAGCAGCGACTTTTGATACACTGTCGGATCTTGTCAAAATAAATCAGCTGACGAAAATCGCAAAGGTTTAAATAGATTTCCACTTTGCGATGTTGGAGAAACGGCGAATGACATTAAGATCAGTGAGGATAAAATTAAGCGAGCATTTATCACAACTTGAACTGCTGCTGCAGAGTTTAGTAGACGCGGAATCATTCGATGAAGTCCATCATCGACTTCAATCACATAGGCAAAAATTTGTCGGCTAGAATCGTATTATCGCTATTATTATCGAAAAGTATACGTTTACAAGTACGCACTGAGTGTCACATCGGTGACACCGATCATCGTGACCACCGCCGGTGTAGTGTCCATTCCGATGATGCTTATTCAGTCCGGAGCCGGACTGGCCTTACAAACTATGATGAAACGCATCAAGCCACGACTGGAGGCCAGAAATATACCACCAAGCAATCCATTCTGTCGTATCAGAAAATGCTCAATAAAATCCTCTCCTATCTTCGTGGGCTCCATTTGACACGCAATTGCTCGTCGACGAGATGAGAACAGTTGACGATCTCATCCTGGACATGGTTTGCAACCAGTATGGGTTGATGTCGCTGAGCTGATTCGAGAAATATTACTAAAAAATGTACGTCAGGGCTTATCATCTTTAGTGATAAATAAAAAATGTCTTGTTACAGCAACTAGGCTGTCGACTACGATGAATTATTTGTCACAATCCAGAAGCGTTCAATGAAGCCATGGTGTTGATGGTTCGAAATAACGTTCCTGTGACGCTCGAACTGACGCTGACTAAAACACAGGGAGCAACGTGCGGATTTATGCAGAAACAGCATCGTTAAGATCTTTTATAACGAGGATACGATCACACTGCACTGCATGAGATGTATTAGTGAAAAATATCTTAAAATTCTCTTAAAATTATCTTAGTCTCAAAATAGAACAGAGTTAACCATGGCCCAGCTGATCACACCCATTATCTCACTTAGTCATGCGAATTTCTCCATGTGAGCTAGCTTCGTAATGACTAAATACTGGTTGAACTTTCCACGGCAACACTGTTGTGATGGCAGGAAACTGTGTTTCCCGTTTTGACTGCAGCAGAGTCCTTGACTGCAACGCTGTTGTGGTCGGAGGAAACTGTGTTTTCGGTGATGACTGCAGCGGAGTTTTCTTGTACATTTGCGTCATGTTTAATCTCTCACCATAAACTCGTCGAACACAGTTGAATTTTTTTTTATTCGGTGTGTGGTCCTCAATTTCTCGTAGTAATATTGAATCGACTATATGTTTCGACCACCACAATTTGACACACCTGTAGCTGACCTCGAACATCTTCTTGGCAACCGAGGCATAATTTAAATCCTAGATATATATAATTTAATTACTTGTTTGTTTGTTTTAAATTTTTTATTTTTATTTTATTTTATTCCATTACATGTTATTGTAATGATAATTTTGTCTACTGGATTTGATATTTTGTTTTAGAAATTAAATTCAGTTCTGTTTGACCTGGTAAACAGCCAGTAGTTGAAAAATTGTATCTATTTGCTGACCTTGATTCAGAAATCAGAGTAAGAACCATTGATTTTAGCTAAGGCCATACTTTGCGTACGTGATCATCGGCATGTAATGTCTTTACGTTGTTTTAAAGAGGTGATCACATGATCCTCATACGGGAATCTGTTTTGCGTTTTAGGTAGTCTTATTATTCAATATTATAAAAATATATAGACAGTTGTGCTTTAAACCTTTGAAGCTCAAAGGTGTTTTGTTGTGACCAGTTTGAGTTGAATGTTTATTTTTTCTGGAATAAATAATTCATTTCCCTGGAGAAATATACATATAAGTGCTGCTAACAAAATTCCTGGACAAAGACATTTATTGAAAATTATTCGGAATTCCAAACTCGAATATTATTATTTGTGATTCAACAAGGAACTGTTGACACGACAACACTTTGAAGGTTACGACATACGTCATCGCCTTCCATCTTGAATTTCATCGGGATTCGAACTGTGGTTCACTTAGGACTTTTTATTGATAGGACTTATTTTTAAATTCTTGGATTAATTTTGGATTTGATTCGAAAACCGTCCTTTTTCTCATTTTTACTTTGTTTTTCTAGGGAAATAAATTATTTTGTTAAATTTTACAAAGCTTGTTGTCTTCACTCTTTTCTTGTTACTTTTGTATGAGCCTAGACATGTAAAAAGATATATATATATATATATATATATATATATATATATATATACTCTTAACCATATATATATATATATATATATATATATATATATATATATATATATATATATATATATGAATTAAACCTCCAATGTGTTGTGTTTCAACTAGTTTATATCAACTAGTTTGAAACATAATACATTTGGAGGTTTAATTCCTGTAGAAACAGCCATGTAAAGTTTTGCAAACACTACGGTTTTTCTGTTTTATTTGTTTGTCTTGTCTATGTTTTGTATATGCCTTTGAAAAAGACTCATTGAGAGTCGAAAGCGGTCAGGCTAGTTAGATACTAGTTTTGCACTGTTTGTTCGTTGCCAGTTTATTGCATTTATCTTAATCAATCCCTGACATACGTGATCCCTTGCTGGATCCAGTGCACTTGAAAGGACTATTATTCGCCATATGATTTGTATTCTTTATATATATATATATATATATATATATATATAAGTAGTGGCAGATCCAGGGAAAGTTTTTATTTTGCGAGATGATTTTTAATAGTCGTCTCATGGTCATTGATCGGTCGCTGCGTGAGGCAGGGTTCTGGAAAACAAAGTTTCCATATCCAAGATCAAATGCATATCTGCATGAGCTTCAGATAGGCTGGACAGACCAAAATGCCTTATGGAAATTAGACGTCCATTCACAAAATTAACGGTCCCTACAATAACTGAAAATACAAAGCTCAGTAACACCAAACCAAAACCTCTAATTGATCGATTTTGTTACCGATCATTGAACTTATATTTTTTTAGCTTGTAGACGTGATCGTTTATTTTGTCGGACGTTAAATTTCAATAAGGGATTTTAGTCCCTCCAGCCTCTCTGCTGCTATAATTAAATAAAATAAATTAGTTGATGGGAATAAAATCTTTAAACTAATAATTATTTATTTTTATTTTTTTAATGTTTTTATGAAAATTATATACTTTAAACTAAAATGCCAAAGGGTTTTAAGCTAACGGCGGAACAAGAAAATAATATAAGAATTGATTATGAAAAAATGTCAACGTTGCAAGTACAGGCCAAATACGGCATTGGATATCAACGTCTTATGAGAATAGTAGAAAATAGAAAACCACAAATAAAAGTTAGATATTTAGACGATATTAACACGCTTGCGTTGGATCATTACCTAACCCGTCGTACAGACACTCTGTAATGTATTCTACAGCATGGTCAAAAAGACCTTTAAAGGGGTCGCTTCTTCAGTTAGTTAATAATTCCTCTGATATACCCAAAACAACCCAACATGATCCACCATGATCTTGAAAGTAATTAATCGCTCTTTTAATTTTTCTTAATAAATATAATTCTGTTCTCGTTTTATCTAATATGTTAAATGCAACTAACATTTATAATAGTATTTCTATTTTTCAAATTTTAATGCAGGATTATTTTTATTATTATTTATTTGTCTATAGAGGCCTCAGATTGGTTAAATAATCCCCCTTCTATCTCATGTTTTTAGTCGATAACGGATCGGTACATATTATTATTATTATTATGAAAATGTATAGATCCATTATCGATGATAGAGGCCTCAGAATCAACAATAGACTATTGTTTCATGATGAGATTTCGGTGTTACACCAACATAATTCCGTAGAAATTCTTCAGCCGTTGGAGGGTTTTCTTTTAATGAATGATACTTAAGTTTTCTCCGCTCGTAATAAATCAACATCGTTCTGTATTTATTTTATTTCCACCACAATCTGTACAGATGCTGAGTTTGCCCCGTAATCCCATTCCACAGCCTAAATACGGTCTAGGACCCGTAGAACCTTTCCTTAATGACTGATTGTGATATCCACAGCAATCACCATAACAACTCTTGTTGCATATTTCGGTTGATCCTTGAAACATCCATTTGCAATGATTAGTACCTATTGGAAATGGCATATATATAGTATAACATATTTTTTTTTTCAATTAAAGGTATAACTGTATAAAATATATATATAATGACCGAAAAAATAACGACTATATCAATGACCGATGTTGTTGATCGATATATTTCGGATGAGGATATATATAATAAAGATATATTTAATTGTGAACACAAATGTGATTTATTTTGCATGATTTTGCCATATGATTGTCCGGTATCAGCAAAAACCGCAGAAGTTATTTCAGCGGAATCTGATAAAGAAGTTATTCCAACGAAATCAGAAGAAGATTATTGGGGTTCGCTCGACGAAAATATTTTTGATCAACCAAAAGAATATATGAATGAAATTTTTGAAATCACACCAAAATATGAACTGCAGGAAGTCGCTAAATATAGTTATTGGCACTTCAAGAAATATTCATCGATGTTTTTAAATTCGTTTAGCGATGTTATCTGGTCTCGAGTAAAGATTCTTCGATGAATATTTTTACCGTTACAGGTGTTCAGAAAGAAAAATTGTGCCCAGGATTAATTATCCAACTTTTCGAAAAATTCTACTTGTTTGCGTCGGATGGTGATTTTGATCGTTTTGCCGATGAATTTATCGGGCAATCATCTGTCACTGAAATAATTCCAAAATGCAGGCGAAGATATCCTATTTTTGATCTTGATACAAAACACAGGCATGAGGTAGTTGTTTATTTTGACAAAGAAACAGAAATAGAAACAACCGATGAAAAAACATCGCATGATGAAATTATTGATTATTTCTCGCAATTGTGTGATTGTCCTCGCGATAAAGTATTTTTATCCGAGACAAATGGTGGATATCACGTATTATGTAAATCGGCGCCTGTAAGTTTCGATGAACAGCGAGAACTAATCGACAAAGCAGCTGATGAGAAAAATCCCGGATGGAACATAGATAGACAAGCTGGACTTCACCCCATAAAGTTGTCGGGGACAAGATCGCACAAACAAGGAAAAACGACCGCGTGTAAAAACTCATTTCTCATATCGATAATTTTACCGCATCAGAATTACTCGTTTGTCCAACTTCGATTCAGGAAAAATATACAAAACTCGATGATAAAAAAGACGATGATAAAATTAATATCGGTTGTGATGAAATTCCACAAGAGGCGATGGAAGAATATCTGAGAAGTTAACAGGTCAATCAGATCAATTAACAGGTGTTGTCTCGTGCAGCGAAAATAGATTTACTGTATCAAGGCGGCCTGGCCATTATTGTAATATTTGCGAGCGTCGACATGGATATAATGAATTTTATGATCGTGTCGAGGATAAATCTGATAATTGTCTTGTACATGTTCATTCTGATTGTTATACTATTATTTGTCCGAGAACAACAGGTAAGAACATAACAATTTCATGTAACGAATCTATCGACGATGAAATCAACAAATTTCTTAACGGTGAATCAAATAATCCAGCAATAGCACAAGTTGTTAATAAATTACCAGAATCTCAGCGAGATCCAGCTTTCATAAAATATTTAATGACATTAATTATCGACGGGATTATCCTGGATTCTTCTCAGAGAAAACTGCAGATTATTCGTATACAGCATTACCCGTACATGAGAATGGTCCTGGATGTCGAATAATCTACAACGGCGACTATATTGATGGATCAGCATGTGGAATAGGTAAATCCGAGGCTGCGTGGAAATCTTTGAGTGATGATCAATCTGTAGCTGTTATTAGTTACAGGAAAACATTCACAGAAAAAGCAAAATCAGATAATGGTATTGAGTCGTATTCTGATATTGTTGGTGATATAACATTCAAACCAGATGACCGACGACGAGTAATAGTTCAGTGGGAATCGTTACACAGAATTAAAGGTGTTCCAGATGTATTGATCGTTGATAAATGGTATGGAATACGACGACAGAAGTTCTCATTGGTGAGATTAAGCAAAGAGCGATGGAATAAATTTGCAGGACTCGTTAATACCTGTAAAAGATTAATAGTCCTCGATGCAGATGCTAACAACGATGATTTAATCTTATTCCGTGACAAAATGGGGAGATCCTCAATGAAATTCATCATTAACAATTATAAACCAGATCGCGGCAAGAAATTCATCGTTGAAAATTCCCACAAGGATAATCTTGCAAATCTGCTAGAACAACTAAAACAAGGAAATAAAGTCGCCGTTTTCACTCATAACAAATCCAGGACAATTTATTCCGTGGAGAGCTTAGCGAAACGATTACAACATCTAGGATATCGTGTGAAATATTATCACGCTGACACAGATCCAGCTCAAAAAAAAGAAAGATTTCAGCAATATCAATCACGCATATGATGATTTTGCTGTTGTTATATCAAATCTAATTCTTGAGGCATGAATTAGTATTGTCGATGAAAGATTTACTGTCATGCATGTATTTTCAGAAGAATTAGGATCAGTCGAAGCGACAAAACAAGCACTTCACAGATTTAGATGTGTTAGTGAGATCCATTATTCATCAACGATGAAACGGCGCGATTGTAAACTTCCGATCACTCGTGAAGAAATAACAAAAATTATTATTGATCGTGAAAGACTGCTTGATGAAACGACAAAATTGCACAGGGCGCCGAATGCTGGTGAGTTATTAATTCCATAATGATTTGCGTATATCAGTGATATCATCGATGAAAATAACTCCAAGATGTATTTCACGCCAAGATTAATCGCAATGATGAGAAATACCGGATATGAGATTATACAGACGCATGCGGACGAATATAATACTTGGTTAGAGAAAAAGAAAATTGTTAATCCAACACCTGGAGATATCAAGAATAATCCGAACGTTGATGAGTTCTTAAAAATCAGTATTTTAACACCGACTATTTCAGTAACTGGAGTCAATTTTTAGAATTTGATTAAACATACCTTTAAGTGGCAAGTATTCACTTTCTTTGGATTCGTATACATGAATATTCCCTTGGAAGGTCATTATTTAGACGCCCCGAGAAGTTCCAAAATCAATGTTAAAGTACGTATACATTTTTGGACGAAATTAACCTAAATGTGTGATCCAGTACAATCCGGGTTGAATGTCGTGCGCTGTGATGTCACAATGAAAGCTACGCATATTGATAAACAAATTCGTACTACCCTCGATTTGGACGATCCCTCTCGACGCGCTCTTATTTTGACCCAAGTTTAGTACATGGCCACCATTGCAAAAGACCATAGCGATAGATAATTTTCGTCTGGAAGTTTTTTGGTGACAGTTCAGGTACAGAGCATTCAATAATCAGGATTTAATAGACTTTGGTTAGAAAATTAGTGTTTAATTTTAAAAGAAAAGTTTATATTTAATTTAAAATGAGTAAATACGCAATACATGACCAATGTGACTTGTACTATAGAAGTGCGCTTACGTGTTGCACCTGATCTAGGTCGGCTTGTAGAGTAATTGTACAAAGCAATTATAATAGAAGAGCTATGATGGACTCTCAGTATTACGGACGTTAAAAATTAATCTAAGCGGAACTGCGTTGCAAAATGAAATCACCAAAAGGACCCTCTCTAGAGAGTAAATTACCGATGGTACTGGTAAAATAATACGGTTACATTCACGAGTCCGTGTCTATTCAGAATTACGTGCTGCGGCACAAAGTAGTCTCAAAAAACGATTAATAAACTGTATTCGGTGGCTATGGAGGATAAAATATAGCATAGTCAGAGACTGTGTTTGCGGAAATGGAAAATCACCAACAACTCCAAGCAAGATAAAGGAACCGTTCTTTTAGCAGATTTACAGACAATCGAGGTCGAGTAAAACGTCTCTCATAGCTGTGTCATAGTCGGTTCTGTCAGTTATTGATCTGAATGAAAATCATGGGGATAGAAGGGGGTGACCAAGAAAAATAAGAAAAATACAAAACAGCAATTATCCTTTACTCAGACGCACCCGCATCATCGACTTGTTATGTAATTCTCATCTAAAAGAATTATGTTAATGGTTTCAAGGGTTCCCTTGAAGGGTCCAGTGTTACGTCCTAGAGTTTCAACTAGCTACGTAACAAGAAAAGGTAAAACCCAACAAACATTCAAATTTCCAAAATATAAATATATTTTCATAAATTATAAAATCAAACAAAGTAAAAGAATTTAAAAATAAACTACAGTATGGTATGAAATCATGAAATATTTCCTAAATGTGCTATCAGTATCACAGTAATCCGGAAACGATAAAATAAAATTATTCTGAATGAAGGGTCTAATGTGTTTATCTGCTAACACCATAGAGAATAACTGTTATAATATACAAAAGTTTACTTCAATGTAAACTCCAGTGGAAGTAGATTATCGCAAATATCCATGCATGTTTCAAATAAGCGAACTAAACTAAAATTAGCAATAACTATGATTTATTAATGGAGCAAATACATCCATGTACTCTTCTAATAGTACAGCCATACGAATCTTAAACAAAATAATAGAAAAGGTCGATAACATACAAGTTTTATAAAATTCAACAAATAATTTATTTCCTTAGAATATAAAGTGAAAATATAAAAAGAACATGCAGTATTATATATAAAAAGAACTTAAGTATTATATATTAAATCGAAACGTTCTATCACAAGTCCAAATATATAAAGTTCATTTTGAATTCCAGTGACATTTCAGATAAGTGTTACGTGTAGGCTCGTACAAAAGTAACAAAAGAAAAGAGTGAAGCTAACAAGCTTTGTAAGTTTTAACAAAATAATTTATTTCCCTAGAAAACAAGGTAAAAATATGAAATAGGACTTACGGTTTGTGAATGTAATCCAAAGATTAATCCTAGAATTCAAAAATATAAGTCACTAAACACTTCTAATTGAATGCAGGTTCGAATCTCGATGAAGTTCCAATATGGAAGGCGATGACGTTCTATATAACCAGTTTGTATTGATGTGTCAACAGTTCCTTGTTGAGTCACCAGGAATATAATTCCGGCTTTTGAATTCCGAATAATTTAGTAAATGTCTTTGTCCAAGAATTTCGTCGAAGAAGAATGTGTTCCAGGGTGAATAAATTATTTTAAATTAATAAACTCAATTCAAATGGCAACAACAAGAATACCTTTCGGCCTGAAGGTATATTTTCACGACTGCACTAGTCCACTAGAAAACGTCTGTTTTAACCCGCGATTTTAGATCACATGCTGGCTCACGTGACGGGGCTACGTGATCACTAATTTGAACAGCGCAGTAAAAAAAAAAATGCCATTTAACACGTAGCCTAGAACAACCCTATCTAAAACTCAGATTTTTACTGTGGCAATGAATAATAAAAAGGACTGTTTACAACATAGCTAACACGTGGGCCGAACATGACCTTGGTAATAACCAATCATTTTCACTTCGTGTGTTTACAAATCTCTCAACCAAGGTGAGCTAAAATTAGTAATAAAGCAACACTTTTGCGTTCTAATCAGGTCAAAACAAAAGACTGAATTTTCC